>JBBPBP010009779.1:1589183-1605223 GCA_037974735.1 Cicer chorassanicum
TTTGCGATTTCTCGTGTTTTTTAAACATACTAACCTTGTCATATTTATATTGACCAAAAAAAAAACCTCATATTTTTCTCCTCTTCATATCTTTATTCATTAGATGAAAGCGTTTCTATATATTACTACAAAATCATCTAAATTTTAACATAATAACTCTTTCATTAATAGCAAATTATAGGATCGTATACGTAATTTATTTTCGAGTCAAATGCGTGATAGAAAAAAAAATTGATCACTCTAGCTAATTTTTTTTGATGATTTTGTTGTGTACAAATTTTATATTTATCTCTCTTTATAAATATTTTTGAAAAATCAACACATAGAAAATCGCATGTCTAATATCTATAAAGAGAGAAAGACAAACAGTAAGATGTTTTAAATGGAAGAATTTTATGGAATAAAAAGTGGTTTGGAGAGTCATCGTTCTTTTATGATATTAATCTTGGAGAATCTTTGAACTAATTTTGTCAATATTTTGTCACAAAATCAAAAGGAATTCATCGATCCACATTACCAAATCTTAATAGGCAAATTTCATAAGCACATATTTAAAGTGGATGGTGTTTTTTTTTTCTCACTACGATGAAGGTGTCATTGATTATTCAAAAAATATACCCCTTTAATAAATTTGCTTATAAAAGAATGTCATAAACATATATATTATAGTAATGACTCAATTAATTGTGGAGGAATACATACAATTGAAGAACATTAAAACATGTTATTATTAAGTGACATTGTCGATCTTAAATGAAGTGAGTATTTAAATTTTTACGATTTCTTTTCAACAGACATTTCACGTGAGTTAGGAAAAGAGATTAATGTTATTTATAAATTATTTTTAATTTAGATTTTCAAATAATGTAAATTTTATTTTGGTATATACATGTATAAGATAGATTTGTTTTTAAAAGAATGTGATAAAAAAGGTAAAACAAATGCTTAGAAAAGGTAAAATGAAAAGTAAAAGTTTTTTTTAGAAAAAGAAAAGAAGAAAGATTGACCTGAAAAAATTAGTTAAGGAGGTCAGAGAAGCGGTTTGTGAGCCCGGGCTGCAGGCTGCGATGGTCCGAAAAGAGTTCCAAACAAAGTGAACTCTTTTCTATTTGGGCTTTTGATGCTTGACAGTGACTTAAAGTTTTGGTTATTGTTGATCCAATTCTCTAATAGTTTTCAATAGTATATTTTAAGATAGAGAAACAAAGGAGTCAATGAACAAGTTTTTGGACACGACTACTCAATCTTAGTGCTGTGGGCCTCATTCATGCCCTACTTTGTCTCCTTTCTTATTCATATAAAGCAAAAGGCCAAAAAATTACTCCTCTTTACTCTTTCTCTCTCTCCCACTTTTTTTAACTAATATTTTTCTCCGTCCCAAAATCAATGCAAGGTCCGCATTCTAATTATTTCTCTTGCTTTTTTGTTTTTTACTCTTAAAATTCACACAACCACATATATTGCATCGTGGTTTTTAAATATGCAAATTACTACGTCATCCTCACGCCATTTGTGACCATGCAATGCTTCCCTATATATCCCGTTTAAAATACTACCAAAAAATATTATATATGGTCATTCATTTATTAATATCGAAGTAACCAACATTAAAAAAAAAAAGAATAGGTATAGAATAGCATTTTAAACTTTTATTTGTTAGCGGTAAAAATGATTCATTTAAACAATAAAATAAAGTCACTTTTTAAATATGAATAATTTTGTAAATCTTGTATTTTAAAAATAAATGTTTTTTACCCCTCTTAAAATTGTTTTATCCATAGTGTTTTGTTTTTGTTAACTAAAAAATGGAATTCAGCTCCTCTATTAAAGTCAATTTACATATATTTGTAACTTTGTGTGCTCACATGACAAGGATGTTTGTTCAAATAGTAGGCAAAAAACTTGATGAAGCTGCCATTAATTGTTCGTGAAAAGGACATAAAGCATAATACTTGTTTAATGTTTTCCCTTTTGCAAGTTTGTTAAGCAATGATCATTCCCCTTGAATGAAATCGCAAATGAATTTTTTGATCATAATTAGTTTTTGTCGCGTGCGTATCACAATCCCACCAAACAATGCATGATTGTCCTTACTCATAAGTCATACGGTTTTCAAATTTTAGTTGACTCCGGCCTCACTCTCAGCTGTGGACTTTGGTTGAGAACTTCATAAACGAGTATGCATCTATAATATGATACAAAAATAATTGGTGTATACCAATTAACTTAATTGACTTGAGAGATGAATAAATAAATAAATAAATAAATAAATAGAGATATTAATGTAATATGTTGGTGGTGTAAAAGGCAAGACCGACTTAAGGGTAAAATCACTTAAGTATTTACTTTATACCTTAAAAGAAATAATAAAAAGACAAAAAAAAATTACTTAATAAATTAAATGACCTCGTATTTTAATATTTTCAAAATTCGAACTAATAAAATCTTATTTGGAAATAATATTTTCTAAAAAATATTAAATCTATTGACTTTATTATCAATTAAAAAAAAAAATATTATACCAAATCGATTATAGTTGTTTAATAAATGAATTTATGTTCTAAAGAACTTTATTAAATCTATTATACTAAATATTAAATCTATTAACTTTATTATCGATTACACTTGTTTAATAAATGAGTTTATCTAAAATTTAAGGACGTCAAATCCACCTTTTCTTGTTCTCGTGAGATATGATTTAAAAATAGGCTAAATTAAAGAGCACTAACATATATATTATTTGGGATTAGTTTAATATTTATGTAAATGAAAAAAACATATATACCATAACTCCATTTAACAGTATCTTATAAAAAAAAAAGTTTAACAATATTTAAAAGATCAATCACTACAATATATAAAATACTTCCAAACATTGATAGTTATCATAGCAAATTAAATATTATGTTAAAAAAAAATGAAATATAATATTGTACTTTGAGTTATTTTTTATGTTATAAATAAATTATATTTCATCATTTGTTCAATAGTGATTAATCTTCGTCGATGTGTGAGTCCCTTAACTCAGACAAATTCAGACCAACCACGTGTTAAATGTATATTTGTATATTATATTGTTCTTTATTAATCAAAATACTTATTTTATTCTACATAGTAATTATAATTAGTGAAAGTTTTATGAAAAATTCTCGAGTCATGATACACGTTTTAGTTTTTATTTTTATTTAATTTAATTCTCTAGTTTCAAAGAAATGACACTTGTAATCCATATTTTAATTCAGAGATAAATAAAACTTAATTAAAAACTATTTTAATTAATCCTAAAATATTTATTTTTTTATTAAAATACATATTCGAAGTGACCAATCGAAAAACATAGACGATAAGAGAAAAAAATATCTTCCTTTAATAAGGGCAAAACCCTTTTTACAAAAGGGCCAAGCCCATTTGGCCAACGAAAAGTCCAAAACGATATATCTCATTCCAGACCCGGCAGACAGTACCAAGTCGGGCCGGGTCGGACCTAACTAATTGCATATGACCATCACTTTTCAATTCTTCAACCGGAAAATTTTTGGTGCATAAAACGCAAACACGAAGGAAGCTATCGAATCCCTTTTGTTTGTTTTTATCTTTTTTCAGATAATAATAAAATGCTAAAAATGAGAATTTTCGAAGCAAGAAGGTGGCTTAGTAGAAGCTTCTCGAACATTCTTCATTCGGAGCCTTTGCGAGTGTGTGTTGTTGGAAGTGGCCCAGCCGGTTGTTACACTGCTGAGAAGGTAAGCTCTGTCAAATTTAGGTTTTGTGATTTGTCAAATTTGAAATTGAGTAATGAAATTGGGTAATTGTGTGGAGTTAGATGTTGAAGGCGCGTCAAGAAGCACAAGTTGATATCATTGACAGGTTACCTACACCTTTCGGATTGGTTCGCTCCGGTGTTGCACCCGATCACCCTGAAACAAAGGTCCATTATTATTATTATTTTTTATGCATTTTCATTTGTAATTGTTTTTTAGACTTATTTTTTATGACATTTATATAAGTTGTTTTGAGTTTATTTCATTAAGCTCTCTTGGATACTTATGAAAACAACTTATAGTTTATATGAAAACAATTTGACTTTATTATATCTTCTGTTCTAGAAATAGCTTATATATAAACACTTATATTATAAACATTTAATTAAGATTTTTATCTAAACATGACTTAATTTGTTAGCACTGGTATTATTCGTAACGTATGTGATGCTAGTAGAAGATGCAAGAGGGTGGGGAGGAAGAACTAGTTATTAAGTGTGGTGATTTAGATATTCTCGTGTTATAGAGAAAAAGAAATAAGAGTAAACCCCAAATTTGTCCAGGAGAAATTTAGGGGGTGTAACAAATTGGTGTTTGAGAATGTAAAAAATTTACTCTCGAATCTTGATTTTGAAGAATGATGAAAAATGCCGGTCTTATTTGACCTGCTTAGTTATTTAGAATTAACATGTACCATTTGTAATTTTCAAGGAATGGGATGGGATTTTTGCATTCTAGAAACTAATGTGCCTATTGTTGAATATCTTAGGGATGGATATTGGACGACTAACAAATATTTCAAAATTTAAACTTTTTTAGTATTTTGGTGCTGGGTTGGGATAGATCATTTTTTATTGTTATTTTTAGAAGTTAGGGTAGTTTCCTTTGTAGAGAAGATGATAGTGTATCATGTTAGGTGATTTGGCAATGTGTGAAGAAGACTCGTAGAAGCAAGTGCCGCTAAGGAGGGTTGATTATATAGAGGATAATCATAATAAGAGATAGAGGGAGACCAAGAAAAACTATATGTAAAATCATCAATTGAGATTTAGTGTTAATCAATCTATCTCTGGATTTGGCACATGGCAGGACATTCTGACGTGATGTCGTTTGATCCATTTACTTGACTCCACCTAGTGGAAAAAAATACTTGGTTGTGTTATTATTGTTTGGTGTTGGGATGGGGTTTTCCCTATTTTTCTTTGGTGAGAGTAACTCCATTGAGCTTAGTTTACCAGAAAACTTGCAACAGATTGTCGTCAACCAATTTTCAAGGGTGGCGCAACATGAACGATGCTCATTTTTTGGAAATGTGACCCTTGGATCCAGCATATCTCTTGCTGAATTGCGCAAGCTGTATCATGTGGTGAGCCTCTGGTTCTGAATTTGTTATGCTAATGGTAAAATGTTCACGTACATAGTGGTCAGTTTAACAATCTAATTATTCATTTATGCATTTGAGCAGGTTGTCCTTGCATATGGGGCTGAAAGTGACAGAAGTCTTGGTATCCCAGGAGAAGTATGTTTGATTTATGCATTATCTATTTTCCTGAATTATAATGATGTATTGCTTGAATACTTGGGTTCAGTGATACTTCCCGTAGTCGTATAAGTGATGAGTTATTGTTTATTTATCATGTGATAGTTCTGCCTTAACTGATAGTTTGTTACATTTATTTTAATGCCTTCTTTTCCATTTTTTCTTCTCAGAACTTAAAAGGGATACTATCAGCCAGAGAGTTTGTTTGGTGGTATAATGGGCACCCAGATGGACGAAATCTTGATCCAGACCTGAAGAGTACCGATACAGCTGTAATTTTTGGACAGGTAACCTTTCCTTTGTGCCAAAAGTGAACAGCAACCTTTTTATAGAGATTTATTTTTTAACTTTGATTATGGTTTTCTAGATAAATGGTTTTGTTTAATTTCAGGGGAATGTTGCTCTAGATGTTGCGCGTATTCTTTTACGACCTACTACAGAGTTAGCAACTACTGATATTGCCAGTCATGCTTTGGCTACTTTAGAGGAGAGCTCTATCAGGTTTTGAATTGCATTATTTGAAACAACCAAATTTTCTTATTGATATTCAATATGTTATATATCAGTAATATAAGCAATATTACAGGGTAGTTTATTTGGTTGGAAGACGTGGTCCAGCCCAAGCAGCTTGTACTGCAAAAGAGCTACGTGAAGTTCTAGGTAGCTTTTGCATAAAGTCCTATACCAAGTTTAATTTACCCATTCAGTTTGATTATACATATTTGTTTTTGGTGTTGTCCTATTGATCTGTTTGGGACGGGGACACTTTGCCTATATGATGCACTCTACTACTCCATAATGATTTTTTGTCAGACATGGATGTTTCCCTTGTAAATGGATACTTATCAATTCACATAGCTAGTGTACCTTGTCAAGTTGGCTTCTAATTCTCCATTTGGTTTTGCATGATTTCAGTCTCTTATTAGTATCCTTTGCTAATATTTACTGGTGCAACTTAAGATGACAGTTTGAACTGAAAATGGAACCCTGGTCATGCTTTTTTAGCTTACCATATGATATATTATATGGGTTTCTCATCTTAATCTGTATTGGTGATACTAATTTGTCTCATAACTTAAAACTAACTGAAGCTTCAACATCTACTTACAGGTATTCATAATCTTGATATTTCCATACAGGAATCTGATCTACTTTTAACCCCAGCTGATGAGGTATAAGATGAATCTATTTTATTTCCTTCAGCATTATTTTTCCACTCTTCTTCACCCAAAAAACATAAAAATATGAAGATTCCCCAAGTAGTATCTATTTTCTAATTGCTATTTTGTTGCTCTATTTTATTGTTCTGCATCTTCTATCTAGAATCTAGATATATTATTCTTTAGATGTATTTATAATTATATAAAAAAAAGAACTTATATTTCTTTTCACTGATGTTATCAATGTATTGATGCGGTCACTTGGCAAAGGAAGAGCTTAAGAACAACCGAATACACAGAAGAATTTTTGAGTTGCTATCCAAGGCAGCTACCTCAAGACCCAGACATGCTGGTCAACGTCAGCTTCGTTTTGTCTTCTTCCGTAAGCCAGATAGTTTTCAAGAATCAAAAGACAGTACTGGCCATGTTTCTGGTGTGCGCATTGAGAAGACAGTTCTTAAAGGTAGTTTTTAACTGTTTTAAGAATTTAATATGCTACAAAATGAATAATAATATAATTATATAATACGATCAATAGTTTAAAATTGGAATAATTTATTGTGATAACTGGTAACCGGTAATCCAAATGCATATATATACACTACTAGGATTGTTTAAAGTGTTGTTAAATATTAGTCTTTCTTGAACCTTTGCTAAATACTAGCACGTTTTTGCTCATGATATTTTTGTGTAATGAATTGCTTTTGATTACTCAAATTGATTTTACAGGCGTTGGCCCTGGAAAACAAATTGCCGTTGGTACTGGAGAATTTGAAGATATAAAATGCGGGTATACCCGAGAAACCATATTAAATTACTAAGATTTCTATTTGTAAAAGAAATTTTTCTACTGGTATCACTATAATCAAAGAGTATTTACTGATTACATTGCCACTTGCTGGCTTTTTGTAGGATGGTTCTTAAGAGCATTGGTTACAAATCAGTCCCAGTGGATGGCCTACCTTTTGATCATAAGAAAGGTGAATGAATAATGGTTGTTCCCAATTTAATCACTTTTAGTGCGTATTTTTGTTAATTCATCTTACGTATTATCCTGTGAAAAAGCCATGTTTTTACTCAATGTTAGTTTCAAATATTCTTGATTGTAGAAAATTTCTGCTGGTTTTGGGGAAATGGCATGTGGGAAATATTACAAGCTTGGAAATAAGTGATGTTTTGTTGATCCTCTGGGTTATTACTTATTTGAAAAATTAAGATGAAATCTAAATAACATATATAATAATTTTTAGCCTTTTATATGAAGTTTATGTTCTTTTGAAAATAGTATTCAGCATATTTTTATCACCAGGATGCAATTTGTTTAATTTTGTTGGACATGTGGTTTTGTTAATGACAGGATTTTAACACTAAATTGTTTGAATGACTATGGCCATATTAGCAGTTGATCAGATCAGAGATTCAGAAGTTTTTTAGTAGAAACAAAACAGAACTTGGATGTCCTGAATCTCCAACCTTAAAATCCAAATTTATAGATTCCTCTTGTACTAGCGTGTTTTACTTGTGTTTTGATCAGTATCTGTAGGTAGGGCTTATAAAGCTATCGGCTGCTCTTTTGTGATCATGCAATTTTATTTACTTTCTTTCCTCTGGTCATTGTAGATTAATGAGATTGGAGGATTCTGACCTTCCTGCTCTGTAGTCTCTTCTTTTGTTAATAACTAATGCTTTATAAGAAAATACATTGGTGTTTTTCAGAGATTGACCAAGAATTAAGCAACATGATGCTTTGGAGGTATCTATATGTGTGAGACAGTAGCTCATAGTTAATATATATGATGGCTGCCTTTCAGGTATAGTTCCAAATGATAGAGGTCGAGTGTTCAGTGACACCTCAGATACTGCAGTTCTTGAAGAGGGCTTGTATGTATGTGGTTGGCTGAAGAGAGGACCAACTGGGATTGTTGCTACAAACCTATATTGTGCTGAAGAAACTGTATGTGTCCCTTTATTTTTCTATTCATATTATCCCTAAAACAGTTAAACTGACAGTAGTAGCAAGTCATACAGTTTTCATGTTTTTATCAAAATTCTTAAAGCTAAGTCTGAACTTGTTGAGAAATCTTGACAGAAAACACTCAGAGATGGTTGATAAAGATTGCAAGAAACTAAAGAAAAGGAACACTCACAGATACTTAGCTGATTAGGCTTAGAGCAAGATACCCAAAGTTTTCATCACTTAAAACAAACTTTATTGCTTTCAATTCACTTATTCAAAACAGATTACAAATGAATTATCATAGTGTGTAACTAACTAGCTAGAACACTAGAAAACAGTTAGTTTTCTAAAACAGCCTAACTAACTAACTAACTAACTGTTTTATCACAAAAACAGTTAAGGCATTTGTTGACTAGACCAATAAGCCACAGAACTAATGAGCTCAATTTGTGAGCTTTTAGTAGTTAGGTTGTTGCCCATTTAACTTCACCTGTATTTTAAAGGTCCGAACAGATAATGCATTTTTGTCATGTTATTTAGTAGCTACCTTGACCTAGCTGACGCACGAGGCTGCATCATGAAAGAACGGCTAAAGAGGGTGTGGTATTATTGGATCATGCATAATGCACAAGTTCCTCATATGACAATCATGTCCCTTGATTCAGTCAACAAAATTAGTTAAAGTTGGTTGCGTTTGTTATGAGTCTGTCGTATTCGTTAACCATAGCAAAAGTTTGTTAACTGAAGTTCTTCTAATCGTTCCTTTGTTGCAGCACTAATGCTAGTTAGATTAAGCTTCATATCATCATTACCACCCATTACTTGGTATTTCAGAGGGGGAGTTCTCAACATTTTCCCTTCAGCTTGTTATGCCATGAACAGATCCTGTGCGGCACAATCATTTGCCTTAACCTGTTTAAGTAACTTATTTCATTTAGCTGTAGTTCTCAACCTTTATGCAGCATTAGTGTTAGTTTCATTTTTTTTGTCTCAACCTTTACCAACAGGGAAGAGGGAGGGGTAGCTAAAGTTTGCATGTGATTACTAGTATTGTTTTTTCTGCTGACAATTGATATGTGACAGGTTTCGAGCATATTAGAAGACCTTGAGAAAGGAGTTTTGATTTCATCTACGGCTGTACCAAAATCAGGCAGGGATGGTCTTCTCAAGCTTTTGCATGATAGAAATGTTAAAATAGTTTCATTTAATGATTGGGAAAAGATAGACTCTGAAGAAAGGAGGCTTGGAAGTTTAAGGAACAAGCCCAGGGAAAAACTAGCCACCTGGAACGAACTACTGACAGCTACCTCAAAAGGAATTGATAATTTCAAGCGATAAATTATTTTTAACCTGGTAAACAAACATCTTATCGTGCACCAGGGAAACACTAAATAATTGAAATAAGTCTTTCACAATACACACTCATTGGTGAAGATATCAACAAGGAAGTCCCGTTCAAGAGTTCTCTTACTTTTAAATTGTTCTTTGTTGTGATTCATGTCGGAAAGAGGCATGGATTGTTGGATTGCAATACTAATCATGCACACAATAAGTTGTTAGAGCAATGATAATTGCATGTTCATTGTCTTATTGATTGATACTATCAATTATATGTGTACTATTTTGTATTAAATAAGCAATAATTGTCTTATTGACATATGACAAAGATAATTTACAATAATTGTAATTTATTGTAGAAAAATGAAATACTTATTTCCTCCATTGTTCATTTTACATATTATAAGCAAAGTTTTCTGTACAGCCTGTACTCAGCAACCTATATGATATGATGCACTAAGATCTTAACATCTACCAAACTGGAGTAGGCAATCACCAAACGGTCAATTTCAGATTGAAATTATTGTCTCTCCATATCTTTTTTAACATTTGACTTATTTTGAAGTGGTCCGCAATGTGGGCCCACAAAGCAAAAAGAAGTGACCCAACAAAGTGATTTTCTGAAGATTATGTTTGGGTGGCTCTGCCTCTATGGCTCCATCACAGACTGTAAAACACATGCTATGCCCTGTGGCTGTGACTAAGAGATTCTTACATTTCTCAGTGTAATACATCAAAAGTGTTGATTCCCACATTCGATGAAATAAAGTTTGATAATGTGTTTATAATTGGTGAATAGTTCTCATCTTACAAATAGATTTTGTAAGGGTTGAGTTAGGTCTTACCTAATAGTTCTCATTTTCGTTAATACCATTATACATATGATGAGATGAGATAATGAAATTGATGTATTGACAATGATTCAGATGAAAGTTGAGTGGTTGAAGTGAAGTAGATGGGACATTATTTCGTTTTAATGTTATAAAGATGAAATAGAGTCCACAAACTATGACTCATTCTAGAAAATAAATGGGATTCCCAGAGTTCTCTTTGCATGGCTCTAAACTTAGTTGATCATTCAGGTATTTCACTTTTTGTCTATTTTGTAGGGTTTTTTGTATGAACTTTTTGAATAACAAAATGTATAAGCTCAAACTTCTTCAAGATATGGAATAAACAAGTTGGGTACAACATAAATTTTCTTTGAACCAATCATCAAAACTGTAAAGGAATCAATATATTGGCAACTTGTTGACAATATATTATTTCATATGATAATTTAAATATTTAGTTGAGTCACATCTTGTTTGTGATATATTCTATCAAAATCTTATCTTGTTAAACATGCATTTCACTAACTTATAATAGTATTGTCCTCCTTTGTTAACTAGAGTAATTATATATCATTATCCCACTCACTATCTAAAGCTCTGTATATATAATTATAAAAATAGATAGGAAGTTAATGGAGGCATGTCTTTCTTGAACATCAACATCTTTATCTTTATATAAAAATTTATAAAAAAAATGATTAGTTTCACTTATAAGTCAAAACTTCCCCTCTTAACTTTTTGGTTTTGGTTATATTGATAGCATAGAGTGATAGCACTTTAGGAGCTATAGCTTGATATATATATTTGCTTCTAATCCCTAAAGTCAAATTCCGCTAAGCATTCCACTTGTTAAATTCTCTTCGTAAACTCAAATGACTTATAAACTCTTCCATGGTCACACCTATAAACACATGATCCATTAATATATCAATCTAGACTTGAGTTTGACTTAATTTTTTATTGCTAATTCACGCTTTTATGCACATCAATTATTCTCTACCATTAATTTGAGATCGATCAGTTCACATTATACACCTTCATCAAATCATCGTTAAATAATTGTTACTGTTGATTTAAAATCAAACCGTCAAGATTTATAAAAGTGTCACACATTTACCGCGTAAAATCCAAATTTGTTAGTCGCCTCTTTTGGTTATCTACCTATATAGGTTCATGAATGTCTCCACCCTTTGGACATAGATAGTGATGGAGACTGCTCACTTAATTTTCTCCAATGTGCTGCTTATATTACATTAAGTAAACAACAATATAGGAAACTTGTGTATACTATTTATTTCATCTAATGCTGCCACACTTTCTTGTTTCACTATTCTAATACCGGCTGAAAATTTACATTGTAGTTAATGTCATTTAAATTATTTGCACAAAATATCTTACTCAATTGATTCATAACTCCATCATATCACTCAAACATTATGAAACACCGACACTTACGTTACACTAAACATGATATTAACACTAATATATATATATATATAGTTTGAGAAAAATATTGAAATATTACTTTAGGTATCAATCAATCAACTGACCCAAAGTCCATACTAACAAAACAAGTATTTTAGGTCTCTAAAAAATAATTACTTTTTATGTATATTTAAGTCTCGAAAAAATAAAAAAAAATATTTAAGTAATACAATCTGTAAAATGATTCACAATTATAAAAAGATACAACTATTGACATATTTAATTAAAATATTTTACATCTCAAAAAACAAGATAAAATTTAAATAAACTATAATAAAATATTGTAATTAG
Organism: Cicer chorassanicum; assembly: GCA_037974735.1. Classification (NCBI taxonomy): domain Eukaryota; kingdom Viridiplantae; phylum Streptophyta; class Magnoliopsida; order Fabales; family Fabaceae; genus Cicer; species Cicer chorassanicum. Next base: position 1,601,549 of record JBBPBP010009779.1, read on the forward strand.
TATTAAAAATATCTCTATTTTTTTAATTATAGTATTAGTTTTAAATTTACGTTAGACCTCGATAAATATTAGGTTCACCTTGGGTCAATGTCATGTAAATGTGGAACACCCTTACATTAGAACACCTCTTTAAATCATGTGTTAAAAAACATTGTATCTCATGCATGCATGGTAAATGTCATTTCAATAGCTGATCTTTTCCATTGTTCTATTTGATTGATAATATGATTCAATGAACACGGTCAAAATCAAACTTGTCATATATATTTACAATTTCATGACTTCGTAAGGTTTCTTAAGTGAGAGGATAAAAGAGGGGGAAAAAACTAACTAACTTGTGGAATGCAATGTTAAATGCTCTTCTACAAGTTATATTACATATTTGGTGTCAAGAAGGTAGCAAAAAGATAACTACAAGTAGTAGTGTTAAGATTAATTTTATACATTGAACCTTGATAACATACAAAATTGATCATTGCAATTATATTGAGAATTAATAATTTGTAATAGATCCGAATATCAAATATACATAAATAGTTTACATTTAAGATGTGTGTTCTATCTATTGGTCTGAAACTAATTGGCTTTGCAGAAAGTGTTTTATGTACTAAAAGCTCTACTTTTGACACACACAATGGTAGTGGATTATGTGGATTATTTGAAGTGGCTAACATTCTCTGTCCTTGTACGGTACTATGGTACACTGCACCATACCAATTGGTTCAAATTAAACAAACAAATTCTTAGATTTTTATATTGAAGTAAGTTATTTCACAAAAGTAACATTTACGCTAAATATTATTGAATTTAGTGTGTATATAATAGTAGGTGGTTCGATCGATAAGATTTGATGTTATTTTATATTGAATTTAATTTTTTATCACAAAATCAATTTATTATAAATATATCATATTTCTAATATGAGACTTGAATTTTTCTTATAACACAAATTAAATAAAATTCCTAAATCATGAGTCCAAATTCAAGTTAAATCATACACAGTAAGTAGGACCCAATTGGGTGCCAATAATTCATGTTTTGATGCATGCAATTGTAGGGGCCCTTAGCTTGCTGGTTGTAATGCATGTTGGATTGGAATTCATTAAAACTACAAGGTGCTGTTTTTTTTATTAAAAAAAAAAAATATTCCACCAGTTATAGTGCTACTTGACAAGATTGAATGAACTTGAGAACGTTATAAATCACTTAAACATGCATTGGATATGATACCGCGATATCAATATTATTGATAATAATTTGCAAAAATAGAAGTGAGTATATATAATTAGACATTCAACAAGATATCAGAACTATTCATAATAATACGAGAAATGAAAGTATTTATATGTAACTATATTTGTAGTTAGTTTCATATTAATTATAAATGAATTAAATTTTAAATATATAAAAAATGTGACTCATATGTTTAATATCTTAAAGTTTTAGATAGAAATGTTGTCAAAGTAGTTTGTAATCTTAAAACATTTAATCCATTATAATTCTGATATCTCTAAACTCCTCAACAAATATCTTATATTGTAGGTCTCAATTGGACACTCACCCCTACATATATCTCATCACAATAAGTGATAGGACTCTCTTGTAGTAAAAATCTGAATGGGAATTCCATTGAGCACAAACAAGGCCTGACTTGAATAGAAAGACTTATGGTCATGAAATAATAATTTCAGAATGGAAGCAAAAATGTATATTTTAGCTCCAAAATGTGATGTGGGTGGCAAAACATATGCTTAAATTTTGTAATATCTCCTTTTGTCTTTACTTCTAGTTTTTATGGCTTCATTATATATATAGTTCTTCAACTTCTATCTCTTGCTTAATTTGATCATTACCAAAATTGTTTAGTTCAAACTAAAGCAAATATATACCAAACCTAGTTTCAATCAATTTTGCCTATAGATTTTTACAACTATATTATATAGCCTTTATGGATTGCATATAAAATGTTTTTATTTTGGTAATCCGTCGGTATGTGCATTCTATATATGTATATACAAAATATAAAAAAAAGAAACACCTTCGCATGACAAGTTTTTACTCATTTTTGCATATCGAATCAATAGCATTTTCACTTTCAATAATTCTGATTCAGAAAAAAAAAAAAAAGAACCTCACCACTGATTGAAAAAAACAAACCAAGAAAGTGGAAATATATGTAAGGATGTGATCTTTGATCGATAATGTACCCAATTAAATGGGTCATTTCACCTAGCTTAATTTTAAAAGCTAGATTGAAATTACATTTTCATACTATGATTATAAATGTTTAATTAAGCTATAAATTAGAATGATGTATGAGTTGTCTTCGATCACAACTTAGTCACTCCCAGAAGATCGTCCGATTAATATATCAGACAATTTAGTTTTTTAAAAAAATAATTAAAATTTGTATTAAAATTTTAACTTGTGTACAATCTTGGTGAGTGTAATTACATGCAGTTACATCACGCGTAATTTAAGTTGTGTTTACGTAGACATGAATTATTCAAACACATAAAAATTCTCTCATAATAATTTTAATTAAAGATAAATTATTTAGGAGAGTTCAAATTTAAATTCTAATTGAAACAATTTATTATTAAATTTATTTATCTTTCAGCTGAACTCTTAATTATTTAAGTCTTATTTTACTAAAAAAAAATGAGGGTTAAAAAAATCCCCCATATTAATTTCAGTAAGTTGTGGTCTTGGTTTGAATGATTTAATGTATATGGAATGAGGAAATTGTGGCATTATTGATAGTCCATTTAGGAGTGTAAAATTGAAAAAGGTAGGTTGGGATTCCACTAAATAGATGTTGAATTAATGAAATCCTTGATGGGGCCAAGAGAATTGTTTTTGAAGATTCATGTTGTCGTTGTGCCTTTTACAACAAAGTATTTGGTCCGATTAAGACAACCATTTCACACGTTAGTGTTGGGCTTTATTCAAGTGTATCTGTACCTGTGTGAAAGCTGTAATTCTTCTTTTCACTTGTTGTCCTTTTTGTTGTGGTTTTGGCTTTTTACTAACAAAACCTGGAACACTGTACATTCATCCAGCTGCATGTCATCAATCATATGTAAAAGACTCATTAAACACTCAAAATTATCATTATTACTTTGCTTCTTCATTTGCTCTTGGATCAAAATAATTTCATGCATTAGGGTTTATACTAGTTTTTTTATATTAAATTAAATAAAAATAGTTCGTTAAGTTAAATATTTTATTTTGGAGTTTGAATTCAGAACATCACACTTATACTTATATTTCTTTTTGAAAAAAATAAAAAATAAACACAGTTTTTAATACGTTGAATAGAATTGCTACTGTAGCACCAAATTACTTTTTTATTAAAAATTTAATAAAATTGAGTAAATTTTTTTTAAAAAAAAGTACTTAATTATTTCGTCTAAAAAGAAAATAACAAAAAAAAACATTGTGTTTTGTGCATTATTATTTTAATTTTTTTAGATGAAATGACATAAATTTATACACAATTGTGAGGTATCAAATTCGAATCTAAAACATAATATTATTGATATTTTTCAGTAGAACTCGTGACAAATTATTATTTTAAAGTTTTCATTATGACGGTGAATAATGGTAAAAATTTCTTTTATATTTAATTGATATGTGTCACTCTATCCAGAGTCAATTATAAGCAAAAAAAAA
>JBBPBP010009779.1:1608752-1623975 GCA_037974735.1 Cicer chorassanicum
AATTTTTTAGTCTCAAAAAAGTTATTTAATTTTCATACACAGATAATTATCATATTTATTATTTCTTTTAAGAGAAAAAAGATATAATTTTTTTTTCTTTTTAATTGTAGTTTTGATTTATCTATTTTCATCAATTCACGTAATTGATCCTCCTATTATAAAAGTCTGACAGTTTTTGTCACTCTTCATATTTTCAAACTAAAAAATGACAATTTGAAATGTTTTTAATTATGTGACATACGATTTCATAATATAAAATCATATAGATGAATCAATTATTCGTATGTCATTAATTAAATTATAAAAATAAAAAAAATCAAAATTTAAATTTTTCGAGGATTTTTAGTTAAAAATTAAAATGAATGACAAAAATTATTACGTTATAAAATAAAAAAATTGATATTGAAAATTAATAAAAATAGAAAATTAAAACAGTAATTAAGTTTTGTTTAGAAAAGATGTTTAATACAGTTAGATTGCACCAATTTGGTGTTGTGTCTTCTTATTATATATTTTTTTGTGCTCTCTATTCTTTTTTTATTTGATAATCCTTTCCTCTTTTTAATGCATCTTTAAGTTTTGTTTTTCTTCATCTTTTAAAAGCAAAGAGGCATGTAACAATCCAAGAAAACATCGAGTCTCATATGGTTAGATTTTGTTTCTGATTAGACACAAGAGGAATTGGTTTTTGGAGAGACACTATTATTAATTTCAATATTTCTCTAATTTTTTGTTATGCTTTTTTGCCCCCAGTGTCTCACCTATCCTCCAAAGAGCACATTCTAGTACAAAAGTAACGAGTAAAAAAATGTACAAAACATAAAATTTATAGTTAAAATACATTAATGATTGCAAAGTTTTTAAACACCTCTAATAATACTTTTTTAACAAGACTTTAATCTTCTAATAAACAGGTCTAATATTTTGTTTTTGAGTTTAATTTTAGATTTAAGATAATGTTTGTTGTCACAATTCACAACAGCAACACAAGCACGTGTAATTGAAAGTCACATAAATTACAACTATTCAATTTCCGTATGTTTTTGATAAAAAAAAAAATTCATTAGTTAAATAATTTTTTTAAAATATCTTATTTGAATTATGATAACTTTTAAGAAAATAATTAATTATAATAATTTTAATAGTAAAACAAATTTTATTTACTAAAATATTTTTATTAATTATAATTAATAAAAAAATTTAATAAATTGAGATATAATAAATACAAATATATTAATTCAAAAATAATTAATATTATTTTGAAATTATAAAATAATAAATAATATAAGAAATGGAACATTTATTTTGAATAGGAGGAAATAATTCATAAATAACATTGGTTTTAGATTTAATTGAGTTTTAGTTTTGGAGTGAAAAGTATGAAGCATAATATTTTGCCCTCTTTGAATAAAAATGATGATAAAATAAGAAAGGTATGCCGGTACTTTCTGTGGGTTGTCGGAGTGAATGGCCACAAAAAGATTCACCCAAATTTATTAAAATCTAAAAATAAAAAGGACCAAAAACACAACCCTCAAAAACTTTTTCAAAAATATCCTTATTCATTCATTTTACTTATTTATTTATTGCAAACCACAACCTCATTCTTACATTAATTAATCAAACTTCTCATGTTTATGTTTTTTCTCCCTCTCTTGAATACAACAATACAATACAAATATACAATTGGTTAACACACTTTACATTACTCAACAACAGAGAGTGTGCATATAATATAAGCTACAGAGAACATTCTCTTCTCTCCTTCACAACACATCTCTTTCCACTGTTAAATAACTTCTCTTTCTTCAATCTCATTCTTCTTTCTGTTTCTCTCATTCTCTCCTATTTTTTGTGATTTCTACTAAGAAAACAGTGTTAAAAGGCATAACTTTTTTGATGTCTGTGCCAGTGGAACAAGGGTATGGTGTCTTACAAGAGGTTCCTTCAATGGAAACGAAAGACAGAACCATTGGATTGAACCTCAAAGCCACTGAACTGAGACTTGGTTTACCAGGTTCTGAATCTCCAGAGAGAGAAAATGGTGGTGGGTTGTCCATGCTCAAGAGTTTGGTGTCTGGTGCTAAAAGGGGTTTCTCTGATGCTATTGATGGAGGTTCTGGGAAGTGGGTTCTCTCTGGAAATGGTGGATCTGAAATGGGTTTGTGTAAAGATGGAAACTTGTTCTCTCCTAAAGCTAAAGGTGGTGTTGGTTCTGTGCCTGAATGCATTAACCAACAAAACCCTTTGTCTGTTTCAGTTGTTAAAGAAACTGTTCCACAATCTCCAAAGCCTTTGCATGACAATAACAAGCCACAGATTTCTGCTCCTGCTGCAAAGTACTCATTTTTACTTTCTTACTTTAACTATGTCTCTCTCTCTCTCTCTCTCTCTGTGTATGTGTGTTTGTGTGGTGCTAGTTTCTTTTTTGTTGATGTTGTGTTGTTTCTTCTTCTACTTTGCTTGTTGGTTGATGTTGGGTCTTTGTTTCATTGAAATATTTTGTTTTGTTACTATTTACTGTTCATAGTTTCTTCTGTGTGTTTACAAAATGTTGAAAGCAAAAACTAAATTATGTTGAATTTTATGTTTCTTTTGGTGTGTAGAGTAATTTACTAAGCTGATACTTAAGAGGAAGAAGGAAGGATTTTTTTTTTGTCTAAAAGACTTTCTACATTAGTTAGTCACTTGAAATTTAAACAGATGTCAATTTTTGTGTGTAAACTGAGTATCCTCTACTCTGTGTGCAACTGCATAGATTAATTTCTCGAGCCGGGTTGGACTACAAGAGGCGGCAAAATACTATCTCAAGAGTTTTAACCATATTCTAACGTTAGCCTCAGAAATAAAAGGTGTTGTTGTTATTTGTACTCTAGTAAATTAGAGGATTTTCTTTATGTGTCAATCTTCAAATAGATAGTTTTTTTTATAAGCTAAATAATCTTCAAATAGATAGTTACTTTGGGTGTTCCTTAAATTTTCTTCTGTATGTTGGTTGTCTGTGGTTAATTTTTTGTGTATGGCTTGGGATTCGATATTGTCCAATCAGCATTTTCCATGAGAATACAAATCTCTTTTAGCTTGATTCTTTGTTTTGAATAACCACTGGCCTTAAAATTGATTTTATTTTTCCTTCTTAATATGGATTATGTGCACAAGGCCTATCATCATATAGTGTAACTTATGTGAATCAGGGCACAAGTTGTGGGATGGCCACCAATCCGGTCTTTTAGGAAGAACTCAATGGTTTCTCAACCTCAAAAGAATGATGCTGATGCAGAAGCCAAATCTGAATGCCTTTATGTAAAAGTCAGCATGGAAGGCGCCCCATACTTGAGGAAAGTGGATCTGAATAATTTTAGCTCTTATAGGGAACTTTCTTCAGCACTCGAAAAGATGTTCAGTTGTTTTACAATCAGTGAGTTCTTGACTACTTGTTACCATCTTCTCGCACTATGTGTCATAACATTTGCTCTTATGCATAGTCACAAACAATTCTTAGTGATATGATAATAATTATTCTTGTAACTGTTTTGTACTTTTATCTATCCTAATGTTGTTCATGTTCTTCTTCCAAGTTTCAAGTGGTAAAATATAAAAGTAAAAAGTTGTAAAAAAAAATATAATGGAAGCTATAAAATTTTGTGCAGTTATCCAAAAATAGTAAGTAATTTGATTGTGTGAATAATGACAAAATTGTAAATATAATAGTTGAAATAAGGGTAAATCAGAAGAAATTAAAGTATATACTCCAAACAACCAGCATCCATTTAGATCTTATGATGAGTAAATCAAGAGAAAAAGTATTTGAATATCACAAAGTTAAGCTAGTTGTATATCCGAGGAGTGTTTTGAATGGTTCAATCAATTCTTTACTAAAAAAATTCTTTATATAATTAATTGCAATTGAAAAGGAAAACATGATGGACCCAAATGTTTAAAATAAATAGTTAGCTGAATTACACACACATCTTGCCATTAGTGTTTCAATTAATAGTTAACTTTGATCATACAGTTATTGATGACATGAATCTATTAACATCGGTCAATTCCAGTGTTGTATAGTGTTTCAATTGAAAAGAACTGTTAGCAACATACTCTCTTTCAACCATATTCTCTATTGTTGGTGGAAATCATGGCGTAGAAAAACTATTATGGAATATGCATGTATTTATGGGTTACAGATTCTGATGATGTTTTTGTTGACAAGTCCAGGTCAATGCAGCTCATATGGGATTTCTTGTCGAGAAAAAAACTTAAGTGAAAGTAGATTGATTGATCTCCTTCATGGTTCGGAATATGTGCTTACCTATGAAGACAAGGATGGTGACTGGATGCTAGTTGGTGACGTTCCGTGGGAGTAAGTCCATTTTTCGATATAATTCATAAGAGAATGTCTTGGTTTTTCACTGCATTGATAATCACTAATCAGCTATGTCCACCGAGTTGATAGTTTGAATTATTTTGTCCTAGGAACAATATAATGATGTTATTATTCTGTTTTAGGATGTTCACCGAGTCATGCAAGAAGCTGAGGATAATGAAGAGTTCTGAAGCAATTGGGCTAGGTAAGACCGATTTTGTTACTCCCTCTGTTCCTTATTAAAAGACCCTCTAACAAAATTCACGGATATTGAGAAAAATAGTGTAACATTAAATTTGTAAGAAATAATTTATGTATCTCAATGGTAGATTAAATAGAGACATTTTTGTAAAGAGGATATATTTAAATCTCGACATTCATTTACATATGATAACTAATTGTAGCTTTGAGAAAACAAGAAATTCGTGAATAATCTCATATTCAAATTGGAAAACTGAATCCTGGTTTTATACTACTGACTGTCTCTCAATTGCTACTATGGAGTTTCTGGTTTCTGTACTTATGTTCTTGGACTCATGTATACTCTTGATTTCTGCAGCACCTCGAGCCATGGAAAAGTGCAAAAGTCGCAACTAGTACGATCCAATGTGCCAGTTCTATACTGATCCGTAAAGATCGAAGATCATATCTACTAAGCATAAAATACCTTGCTTTCTTATGTATGTATAATTCTATTCTATATACATGAATGGAGCCTGCTAGTCCAAAACTTTATAGTATTCCAAATATATTGATGACAATATATTAGGTGTGTTGTAGATGACTACAAGTCATTTTGGTGTAGACGTTCAAGGCTTCTTAGGTTGGTCTCCCTTACTTCAATCACAGTCATTAAGGTTGCCATTAGTATATAAATTTTGTATTTCTCTATTAATTAAACTTTACATTCTCTCTTAAAGTTAATGTAAGTGTGCTTTTTGTTTGTCATGGAAAGGTTAGAAACGAAGATCAACATACTTTATTATTTTTATTATTAATTTGGCATTTTTTTTCTTGTCCGGTTAAGCAATTTGTTAGTTGACAATTTTTTGGACGTGTGATCAATTGTTTCAGTACATCCGAAGTTGTTATTATAGTTGTTTGTAATTTGTAACATTTGGATTCATCTAAGCCACCCTGCCTTACAAAATAAAACTAACAGGATGGGGTAGGATGAGTAATGTTTAGCCTTCCACCATACCTTAGTTGTTGGAGACTAGCTAGCTGCCTTGTGGGACTAGTGGGACTAAAAACTAGTAAGTGCGAAGAATTTAGAAATTTTGCATTCAATGATTCCACACATTTAAACACCAGAAGTTCAGTCATTAGATCAAATGCAAAATTTAATTAGATCAAGAGAAACTTAATTAAAACTGTGCAATTGTAGTTACCCCTTTAAACTCTATTACTTTATCCTTAAATATAAACAAAAAATTATAAATAGTTGACAGAAATCCAAATCAAACCATGTAATTAACTTATTTCTAAAATTAAGAAACAAATGTCAATAATACCTTATTTTTAATGTACCGAAATTTACAGAAGGTGTTAGATTGGTTATTAAATTAACCGAGCAAAATTCGAATCCATTTTGGTGTAAAAGTGTCAATATGACCTTGTTTTCCATGACAGACAAAAAATGCTTTCAAAACTGATTCCGAAGGTTCAACTGCTACTTAATCACCAAAGTTCAATATTCACTAATAAACAGTCTCCGCTGCTAAAATCCTTCATCTACTCTTAATTTTAAGAAGTTACATCGGCTACTTAACAAATCCGTCAAATACTAGTTTCTTCAGCTTCTGCAATTCAAGTATCACATTTATGAAGGGCTTCTTCCGGCATCAAAACTCTGAAAACTGCATAATGATGATTTAAGCTCTTTTCACCCTGCAATCTGTAAACACTTCCCAAGGCACCGGTTTTAGGGTTTGGAAAAGCATAAAATATCCGCCTAATTCTCTGATGGACAAGGGCCATGGCACACCTAGCATTGGAAGAAAAATATATCAGAAAACAGCTACTAAGGAAAAAAAGTTCACCATCAGAAAGTGAAATTTGGAGAGAACTTCTCCATTTCATGTGGTAAAACACACAAGAAATTCAACAGACAATGAAGTGTTTCAAAGTTATAGAAGAATCTCGTCTCTAATCTTACATTGTGCAAGGTTCCCAAACAAGATATATGTCATAACCAGTGCATAAGTAAGGTCGTGCTGAAAGAAGATTGGAAGTTTGACTATGAGGATTCAATTTATCGTTGTCCTCAATCTGATTGGAATGACTTTGAGCATTCAATTTATCATCACCCTCAACCTGAAACGTCACACCAATATCAAAATAGAACTTTCTACATAATACACTCAATTGAAAATGACCAACAAATATAATAAAGGTAAATTCCATTGCATTTGTATTTTATGTTTCCATATTGCTAATGTTAAAATACGTGTACTTAGACTCACACTCACACTTTAATTAACTTCCCATGATCTCCCCTAATGTTTTTTTATAAAAAAAAAAAAAAAAACTAATAAAGCATTGAAATTATCATAATACAAGTTCCAAAAAATCAATACACCAATAAGAAAACATCGACTAAGCTACAACATATAACTCAATTGAAAATTATTCACAGATCATCCAAATTCTAACCATAATGCATTACCAATAGAAACATCAAGTTAAATTAAAACACAAGAAGATATCAATAAGACTTAAGGAGAGCTTATACAAGGATGTAATAAATCAGATTTAGCCATTTAGGTAAACTTACAGTTGCACATACAGTTTTCTGTCTCTTTGAAGAAGAGCTTGTCGAAAGACTCTCGTGATCCGATTCCAAATTTTTTTCTTTACTGCTCTCATCATTGGGAAAAAGATGTCTATCCCTGGCAGCAGATGATTCTATAGCTACAATGGCAGCATGTCGCAAAGGATGACAATAATATGAACTCTGTGAATGTGATTGCTGCTCAGCCCATTGCCAAGGATATAGACAAGCGACACGTGCATATGATTGTTTGAGATGATTGCAGGAACTTCTTAAATGTAACAGTTTCTGGGGATCCAAGCTATTGGAAATAGGATGAGAACTAAATAAATCTGGTTTTCTATAGCAGCTTTCATCTTTGCAAGTGTTCCACGAAAAAACCTCATCACGTGCAGTTGAAATTATTTGCTTAGCTGAAGGGTCCACTATCACTGCAGCATTGACTACCTAAATTGATCAAATTTTAGGTAAGCAGCAGTTGATTGTGAAGAAATAAAGCACCAGATGTTATGTATGTCAAGTAAACACATTATTTCTAGTCACAAATTGTATGAAAAAGGTCAAATTGTGCCTTTACCAAGCCATCAAATGTTGCCAACTCAACTGCAGATTGCATAAACTTCAAAACTGATTGTGAGTCCTCCTCGCTAAATCCAGTAATGCCATCAATGTTGCTGTAATTTGATTTAAAATGCCAAGCCAACATCATAAGCAAAGTCAGCTATTATCATACAAGTTTTTGGCATTTAGTCCAGTAAGCTTATCGACAAAAAACGTTGAGCTCCACCCCGAAAATAAAAATCAGCTTGTGTTAATAATAAGTTTGGTAAAGATTTCAAGATGATATTCATAAAAAAAGAAAAAGATTTCATGATCATAATTTTTAATGTGTCAAACAGACATGAGACTAAAAGATCTTGACGCACCAGATGGTCCGAAATCCACCACATTTCCAATACTTGCACAGTCCAAAATTTCAAAAATACCCTTTGGCCCTTTCCCGTTCGAGCTCCCCCAGTTTCTACCCATAGAACATCCAGTACTTAGATCATTAAATAAAATAAATCGTTTTAAAAACTACTTGCAAATATAATACATCAGATACTATAATTACAGGAAACATCATAAAAATGAAAACAAGCCTAGGACAGGTTATTCATGAAAACAAAAAATAATAATCACACATTCAATATGGATGTGTTTCTTGGACTTGGAATTTCATTTAACACTACATTTTTAATATGGATTGTTTTATTCATCTGATGACAGATTTCATATATAAGCTACGTCAAATTTCAAATACTCAAAAGAAACCAACAGTTTTGTAATTTCGATAAAAGCCCACAATGATATTTCAAATAAATTAAATAAAAGAATAAGAATTTGAAGCATACTAAGTTCTTGGATGATATGACGTTGGCCAAAATTTGCATTGCTCTTGCCACTCTTCTTTTGATGTTGCAGCATATTTGCAGACCTAAAGTCAATTAAATTCGAATTTAGTGTACAAACTAACTAATGTAAAGACAACAAGGACCAAGAGCCTTCAGTATCCAAACCAAGACTCAATGATATCTTCAATCAATAATCTTACTTTGTTTTGACATGTAGTGGACCCTAGAAAAAATATCAGATGGACATTTAACTAATATAGTCTTAAACCTTTGCATACACCCTTACACACAAACATTTGATAAACACATGATAAATGGATGATTTAGTTAGCAAGCTATCAAAGACCAAAAAAGTAATTGTCAAAATAAAACTTAAATGGTAATTGATGTCCCATAAACTAAAATATAGAAATATTTACATAAAAATGAAAAATAATTGACCACCCATAGTCCATACCTGATAGCACTATTAATATCAGATAGCTTTCAGGTCCATCACAATCACAAAAATTAAACTAAAATAAGCCAAAACTCATTATCACTGTTATCAATCCCAGATAGCAGGATGGCCGCTACTCTGAAATTACTAATTAATAATTTATACTATACATAAAAACTCAACAATTAGTTTTGATTAACCAATGAGGGTGAAAAATTACAGCAGAAGTGAGACAGTGTGAGAGATGAGAAGGCCTATTGTTGTTTTGGTATTTTCTAATTGCAAAATTCATAAAATAGCCACACTAAAAAGCTCTAACGTTTAAATCCTAAGAGATTTTTTTGGAATTTTCTATAGCATTATGAGGTGCGGTGCTATCTCGCCTCAATAGACACTCTTTCAACAGCTACACCAAACCACCCACACCACTACTGTGTGTCTTGTAGTGGCCAGTGGTTATTCCGCTGCTACAGCATGCTATTGACTGCACTGTTCATCATAACTATTTAGAAATGAATTTCTGATGTATTCTTCATCTAATAGTTATTTTCTGAAAGAGTTCTTCATCTTAGTTTCTACGATAAAATCTCTTTATGTTTGAAACTCATGTCACATACAACCTCTATTGATCCGACTCCGAGTCAAGATGGGTGGACCGACTTCAAGGGAGCAAAGCTGTGCCTATTTGATTTTCAGTCTCAAGAGATAACACTCAAATCTAAGATCTTACACAACGGAAATCAAACTCCATACTACATGGATCAAAAGGCATAAGAGATCAAACCATAATCTGAGCAAGCAACATCATTAACTAATGTGAAAAATAAAAAACAAAAAACAAAACAAAGACCCACTTTTGTAATAAAAGGACTCAACTGATAGGAACTAATCAACTCCTGAAGAAGAGGTGGCACACCATCCAGTTGATTGTCACCTTCATAGGCCAGGCACAAGATCACAGATAGCTGTATTTGTCCTGTCAAACATTCCACGTGTCACCAAAAACTGAAGGTCAATTAGCCACAACTTATTTTAACAAAGAATAAAGCAATAACATAACAGTATGCTGCTTATACACAATAGAAGCAGAGCGATTTCATATTTCTATTATAACAGCACAAGGTTCTCACTTATGTTCAGAAGCAATTATCAAAGAAGATCTAGGCATCTAGCACCAACTACATTGATGTAAAATGCCTTGAATGAACTAAACCAAGCTTTATTTTCTATTCATTTAATTATATACCCCTTCATTGAATCATCTATAAAACTCCACAACAAATGATGAATTAGGTTTTTCAAGGCCTATAGGTTCCTCCGTAGCATCGAAACTTCTGATCGATGTTGTGTCCCGATTTCTGACAGGTGTCAGTATCCGACATTGATACGACACCTACACATTGATTACATTCAATTCATTCATTTTTTCAAACTATTATTGGGGTCGACATGTGAGTATCCGTTTCCGTATCCATGCTTCATAAATAGGTTCATACATACACAAACAGACACATTCCAATTTCCAATCACATTGCTTGTTACACAGCCAAGACATTTTTGTAATATAACAATTAGTTTGGAGAGTAAGCAATAACAAGTACCTCCTTCCAGAACTTTCTTCTGAATTCGCTTCACATGACGGAGATCTTCAAGCGGCGCTATCTGATTCAAACGCCTAACAAGAAATTTAAGCATAGATAAGCTCAAGGAGCACAAAGAGCTCGTGGCAAGTAAGATTTCGAAAAGAACCTAACCTCACAATTTGATTGGCATGCTTCGGATCGATGGAAGAAGCAAAAACAATAACTGCACAGAACAGAAACAAGCGAAACACCACTGTTTCAATTCACTAAATTCAAAATAGAAAAAAGATGGTGAAAATTTGAAGTAATAACAAAGTTTAGATTACGTGACCAGTAGGTTGATGGTGAAGGTCGTGTGGCGGCTCGTCTGGGATGTGCAAGATTAAGTTGTTATTTGTCATTCTCTGCGTGACGGCGATACGTTTGAGGGAGAACGGATACGCCGATACGGCGGCGCCGGGAGTGGGGGCTTATGTGTGCTCGGCCCGACCCTTTTTTTAAACAAAGCAAAACGACGTCGTTAACTTTTTTTAAAAACAAAACAGGCCGAGGCCTAATTGTACATTGGGTCAATAACATAACCGACCCAACAAGAAGAAGCGCCAATACCCACAAGTTCTTGAATCTTGTACATCAAATGTTATTGACCAAAAACGAAACAACTCTTATAAAGAATCATCCAAGAAAAATAATATATGTTCTTATTAATTATGTTACATATTTATTTATAATTATTTAGTATTTCAATTCATAAAGTGTAAGGTTTTGAGTTTTTTTAATTAAATAAATAAATTTGTTCCAACTCGAACTACCAACGCTACATCACCTTCCATGAACAAAAACACTGTCGCCATCGACACTTATACCAGCCATTGACTGTGGAGCTCTTGGTTTTGGATCCGTACATTTGTAGAGTCCCTATTGGGGTTCACATAAAATCTAATTCCATCCTAAATCTTCAATTCTTCATCTGCATATGTCACTTAATTACTATATTGCTAATTTTAAATTTAATTATTCTCAGATTTGCATGTTTTAACTTCAAAGAATTTTGTTTTCTTTTTCTTTTAAATAGTTTGTTAGGAAGCTTGTTTTGGTGCTTGAAATGAATCATTTTTGGGGACTTAGAATGTAAAAAAACAAGACAAGAGGAAAAACTAATAGAACAAATATTTTGTCCTAACACTCCTTTTGTTTGATATAAATAATTATGGTTTTATTGCATCTCCGAGAGCCAACACATATACATTTAAGAAAAAATGGTGTCCGAGCTAATTTAATTGGTGAGAATGAATGTGTGAGAATATATAGTTATGTTTCTATGGATAAACTAGAAGGTAAAACAAAAACACTTTTTTTAGGAATATGAGATGAAAACACCAGTATTGTGTAGATGGGAGAAATGGTCATGTGAGTCACTTATACACATTTTCTAATTATTCCAATCATTCATATTAATTTAAGGGTTGAAAATTATTTCTCTCATTCTCACATAAGAAGAAGCGTCATTCTCACTAAATATATCCTTTATATATATAAAATGCGTCACTAATACTTTTTAAATTTATTCTTGTAAAACCTTTAACTTTTAAGTTAATATTTCGTATTTAACTAAATTTAATTTTAAAGTTCCTTTATTTAAGCTTTCAAATTTACTAGGTTAACCCTGACGTTACAGCATAAAACTATTTTACTATATATCCATTAAATTTTTCTTGATAATAGACAGGATCAAATAGGTTATGCAACATAAAGGGACAAATGAAAAACGGCATGAAAAATTGCACAAGATAAGATAAATATATAATCACATGCTTGCACAATTTATGTTGGAATATATATTGCCGTTGGTGGTATCAAGAGATAAATCTAAGGATTAATTTAACAACCTCATAATTAATTAATAAACATATAATCACTGAGCATGTGTATAGAAATACCAAAGATTTGCTAAAATAAAAGGTACATATGATAATAGTATAGAATCTTTAGATTAACATTGAAGGAAACGACATCATCAGTGTGCTTGCATTTAACTTAAATTAATAGTGTGAGTTTGGTGTGCTTGCAATTAACTTAAATTAATAGTGTAAATTCGATTATATAAAGTTGGTTTAGTAAATAATGTGTATCATTAAAGTCGATTTATATCGGTACAATTCTAATAATAGATTTTTTTTTTTTAAATTAACATCATAAACTCCAAGTATGGTTGTTAAAAGTTTAAATTGCACATTGCACACACATGCTATCTTTTTTCTTTTCTTTCTCTTTTTTTCAAAAATAACTAATTGCTTCATTAAAAAAATAACTAATTTAAATAATCTAAGCAGAAATCTAAATGGCACGTGAAAAAAACGAGAATGTGCAAAATTCTATATGAATGATACCTTTTGAAACGTTGGAGTAACTAGTTGATGCGAATTTGAAAATTTATTATTCTTCATTTTTTTTATGTGTTTGTGAATTTAAAAGTTGAGTTTTGGTTAATCTACAAGCAAATGGTAATATATTTTCTTTGGAATTTTTAAATCGATAAATTGTGTGTTCCTTTATCTATAATTAACCATTCTTTTGATACCCGGTTGAAATTGAAAATCGTTTCGTCTTAGTTGCTTAATGATTTTGGCCCCGTGATTGGTTTCGCTCTTGTTTCATTTTGATTATATTGTTTAGCCTAACTTTAGTTCCTATATTATACTATAAATACAAACAAAAATTAAAATGTATTTAATCTAAGATTTACATGAAATAGATTTTGGTGTTTGTTTATATTTACGTATAGAAAGAGTATCAGTATAGCATAAATTAATAATGTGAACTACACTATTAATAAACGCATTTTATTACTTTTTCTATTTCATAATGAATATTAATTTAACAAAAAATATAATACTAAAATAAATGTTGTTTTTAATTATTTTTTCTAATTATATCTTCTATTTTTACTATATAGATTATTTTTTAAATATATATTTTACTTTTTATTTATTATTTTTATTTTATTTATTGTATTTATTAATATACATCTAAAAATCTTAAAGGGATCATTTACCTATATAATATAATAGATGCATCATTTACCTATAGAATATAAAATAATCAAATTAAAATTAAAGGGATCTTGTTCTGACATGCTATGCTCCACTTGTTGGATAGGAAAGATCTTAAAGGCTTCCTTTTCTCATATGATTGATTCTTTAGAAAATACTAAGTAGACACTACTTTGATCAATACAATGAACATAATAAATTCAAGATCAGATATTAACTTAATCATGCCTGGTATGATCAGAATCAATTGAATGGAACCAAATCCAATATAGATACTAACAGCACTTGGGATGTCGGTTTTCTGGATTAATAAGTATTTATACTTATATATTAGTCAAAATAAATATATAATTAAACTTATACAAGAGGAGACAACGATGACTAATCAAATTGATATATAGTGCCACCTTTTCAAGTAATCAGTAGCACCTTATGAAATTTTTATAATAAGGTTCATATATCCAAAGCAAGCTAGTGTTGAATTTTGAATTTCCTCCACGCATGTGGTTAGGATCATTTCCTTGCTGTTTCCAAGGTCCCTTTCCAATTGTATTAGTATTATATAATCTTTATGCTAGCTAGTTATTTATATTTATATATGAGCCTTTTTCCTTATAGACTTTTTTTTTTAGTTTTATATTTTAAGAAAATCGTTTCACTTAAGCAAAACATATGGATTCGTGAGAATCGAAATATTTCTTAAGCGATATAAAGATCTAGAATATAACATAAATACAATTTTTTTAAAGGTTCAGAAAAAGAGCATATTTCATTAAGTATACGTGCAAATACCTGCAATAGAAAATTCAACGGTTTCTTAATTTATAAAATAGATTCCAAGCATTTTAATTTTACTTAGACAATTTGTGTGGATTATAAAGAACAAAATGCAAGAGTTAAAGTATGCACCATAAAATTAATAAGTTATTTAGAGGGTATAAGTTTGGTGGACTACGGGCCTAAATGAAAGACTTTAGTGTTTGCCGCTAGGCCGCGCCGGCCCATAAGTTTGTGGTAGAAAAGTATGTATATTCATTCTTTTTTATGTACCACATATACAAATTAGGTTTCTAATTGGCATTGCGGTAACAAAATCAATTTTAGCTAAAAGTAATTTGAAGTTAAACTGATTCATATTTGGATATATGATGTAAAAGTGAATTGAATCATAAATTCAAAGTTAAACATCAATTTTGGATGTAAAAATTATAAATTTTAACTCCAAGTTATAATCAATTTTGAAGACATAATCAATTTTACCGGAGAACAATCCATATTAGATATTGAGCCTATTTGTTTAAGATTTTTTTAAAAATTATTTTTATAACATTTTATCTTTTTGTTATAATATTTTATAAAAATAAAACTTCAAATGAAATATTGATTTGAATAATTTATCTTAAAATATTATTTTAAGTATTTCGTCTATTTGCTACAACTTTTTTGAATAATGAAATTTCAAAAAACAGAAAAAGAAAAAATATTTTGAAAAATTCTTCATAAAAATCATATTTGAAGGATACTTTTTTAAAAAAATATGATTTTTATCATGTTAAAATCTCTAATAATAAATATCTAAGTTATTGAATATACAAATTACTTTTTAATCAGTAACATA
>JBBPBP010009779.1:1629828-1646407 GCA_037974735.1 Cicer chorassanicum
TAAAAAAAATGATAAATATTATCATAATTAACTCACACAATTCTAAAATCTCCATTATATAAATATCAAATAGTTAATATTTTCTCTTTCTCATCATTATATTTGTCTACGATGTGTTTCGCTAACAATAATTTATCTTTCAAAAAAGTTCTCAATATCTTAAAAGCTGTTATGAGATTTAAATTATGATATCATAATAAATTATATTGACATGCAACACAAGTATAATAAACATATTAAATGAGAGACAGTCGCTTTCAGAGATAGTATATAGATAGATGAGTAGACAGTATATATATTATAATAGAAAACGTAAACATGATTGATATATAATATATAATAATAATGAAATACATATGAGTTGAGATAATAATGTATTAAATTGAGGCAAGAGGATAGTTGAAGAAAGAGATCGAGCATAGAATCTAGCTATATATATATATATATATATATATATATTGAATTGAAATGTATAAAATACAGAATCTGATCGAGCCAGCGATGCGTGGCATGCTTATATAAAAACAGAACCAAGTTTCCAGCAAGTGAAAACAATTTGCAAAATCTAATATAGCAAATGGATAGTTATTTTAGAGAAGCAAACTTTGGAAATGAAAGAGATCAAAGAGAAAGAGGAAGTGGATCTTCTTCTTCATCATCATCAAGGAAAGGGAAGAAGAGCAATTCAGATCATAAACCAAAACAACCACAAAGAGGACTTGGTGTTGCTCAACTTGAGAAAATTAGATTACATACTCAATTTCCACCTAACCCATCTCATTTCAACATTATTAATAATGTAATTAATTAAATTCAACTTCTCATTGCTTTGTTTTTCTTCATGTTTTTTTTTTACTACTATTATTGAATTGTGAAAATATATATGCAGGAAGATCCAAGAGTGATGCAAATGCCATATTCATCATACTCATCACCAAATTCATATGCCTTCCAACCCCACACTATGGTATGCCCAATTAATTTAATTAATAGTACCCTTTTATGAATTAACTTTCTCTTCTCACTTTACTTATGCTAGTGCAGAGTAAATATTGCACCACAAAGCAATCGAAAATTCAAAATGGTTTTTTTCAACCACTTGCAACTAACTTTTTTTCTTCAGGAGATATATGTAAAAGTGTAAAATTAATATCTCTGTTTTCTATATATTTTAAGATTTTCAAGTATATATATATTAATTAATATAGTATATTATAAAGTTTTAATTTTTTTATATGTACTATCAATCTAAAAAAATTTATACTATCAACACATCACAATCAATCACACATAATTTTAATAAAAATAAAATATTTTAAATGATGAAATGGTTTCAAATAATTTACAATATAATAATTCTTTACATGAACAATGTATTGATTTATGTATAATAAAAAAAGCAGTGAGATGGGAGAATCCTAAAATTTTGACAAAAAAAAAAAACTTTGCTAATGCAGATGGGCCTACCAGAATATGAAAGAACAAACATGAGATATGGAGATTCTCAGCCTAGGTACTCACTTTTCCGGTTCAATTTAATCAGATCCTTGGCAATTAATGATGTTAAAAAAAACAGTATTTGCAAAAATTGGATGTTTTTTCCTTCTAATTTTATGAGGATTTTATTCTGATATGAGTATATATATTTTTTTTAATCTTAAACCAGATGGCAACATGGCAATGCTATCATGCACCAATCTTCTTCTCAAACCAACATAACTCGACCCTTTCTAAACTTATATGTAAGGATTTTCATTTTCTTCTCTAACAAGCATGCACCTCATTTGGTATAAATCAATTTTTTATTGACATCTAAAGAGAATCCATTATTTTGTCAATTCATACAATTAATTTTAAAACTTAGTTACTAGATATAAGATTGATATGTCTAAATAGTGGATTATTATTAAATGCATGTATATAGAATTAGTTTATAGTTGAAATTTCTAATTTAACTTAAATTCAAAACTGACTACTTTCTGGCACTTCATATTTAGGACTCACAAGACATAGATATCAAGAAGCATAGGAGTGGTTCCTTGGATTCAGAATCAAGTGACACCCAGGAGCTAGATTTGGAGCTCAAATTATCTTTGTAGTACATGATCAAATGTAGTTAACTCTCATATTTAATGCTTTTATTTACGATTCAGAATTGTAAAAGTTCAACAAATTAATGAACAACACAATATAAGTGTTTTTTTTAATGGTTTTACAGCTTCGACACCTTTGTCTAGTTTGACTCTTTAAAGAGATTATTTTAATACACTATCATTATAAATTTTTTTAGGACATCAAGTAAAATAAGTACAAATAATTGTTTGTATGACTTTTAATGTTAAAATGATTAAAATCAAATATCTATATCAATCCAATTATTATGATTAATTCATAATATAAATTTTTTTACATTATCAAAGTATATGAATTAAATTTATAAATAAATAATAACAAAAAATATATAAACTATAATGTATCAAATGATTTCAAATTAATGTCAAATTTTATTCCTTATATATATACTTTAGTAGCGAGCAATGGATATAATTACATAATGTACATCCGCATAATTTTCAGAACATATATTAGCTAGCTTTGCTGTTCGGGAAAGGTTGTCCACAAACCTTACGCAAGTATTTAATAATACATTTAACTTGGATAATTTATTTTTGCTACATGCTATATTGGCGCAACTGTTTCTAAACGTCTAAACAATTTGCTATATTGGCAAATACTTCGACTTCTCCAACACTATTTAAATTCTATCTGATGATATATAATTTTAACAAAACATATGTTAAGGAACCAGACACACACTAAACATGAGGTTTCTTTAACGAGCCTCGTGTAAAAGTGTGTCTGGATTCCTAACATTTATTTGTTGAAAGTTTTTCACCAATTATACATTTTAAATCCATAAGCAATGACACATTTACACAAGGTTGTTTTCATTCTTGCTATCTTGTTCCTTGTCGTGGATGCGAGACACACACATAGACATTTGAAAGGTCACAGAATTCACAGGCATCCCCTTTTCCCAAAGTTTCATCATCCATTTAATCCACCCTCAGATGACAATAATGATGTTCCACCTTTGGATGATAATAACGATGTTGTACCATCAGAGGATAATAATAATGATGTCCCCATTTATAAACATCTTAGAGGTGTGATTGACAAAAAGGATGATTTCGAAATAGATTCTATTGGGTCTTGGGAGCTAATTTCAGAGAATGCAGGTGTATCAGCAATGCATGTGAATTTGTTACCAACAAATAAGATAATGATCTATGATGCCAAGGTTTATCGTGCATCCAGAATTAAATTACCAGATGGTGAGCCATGTGTTCCATACAAAGATTTTCAAACTCAAGAAGACAAACTTGATTGTTTTGCTCATTCAGTTGAATATGACCTTGAGACAAATCAAGTTAGACCACTCAAGGTTTGTATCATTTTTATATTTTATTCTTACCTTTTTCATTTACATGGAAGAACAAATTATTTACATTTTCATTAATTGCTGTGTAGATTAATGGGGGAGATCCTTGGTGTTCCACCGGAGGACTTGCACCTGATGGTACCCTTGTGAGTTCCGGTGGTTTTGCCGATGGTGGTAAAACCCTTAGATACTTTGGTGGTGGTTGCCAAGACTGTGAATGGAGGGAATATGACAATACATTGATTGATGATAGATGGTAATTAATTAAGCAAATATTTACATAAACACATGTAATTTATAATGAAGGAACTATTTCTCACATATTGCACTTATACAAAACAAATAATTAAGACTAATTTGGTTACAATGAATGAATAGGTATGCAACACAACAACTCCTTCCAAATGGAGAATTCATATTGGTAGGAGGACGTAAAACATTTAGCTACGAATTCATCCCACAAGAGGAAGGACAGAGGAATGAAAAATCTTACTTTTTTCCATTTCTATATGAGACAGCTGATTTGGATGAGAACAATTTATACCCTTTTGTCCATCTCTCCATAGATGGAAACCTTTTTATCTTTTCAAACAACCGTTCCCTCCTTTTGAACCCAACCACACACAAAGTAGTTCGTACATTTCCCGTTTTACCTGGAGGCTCTCGTAACTATCCTGCCTCTGGTATGTCTGCTCTGCTCCCAATAGACCTTAATGCTGACAATGCCAAGGCAGAAGTTATTGTTTGTGGTGGAAACCGACCTGATGCTTTTTTTTTAGCTGAAACAACCAAAACATTCCTTCCAGCTCTTCAAGATTGTAATAGGTTAATGATATCTGAACCTTTTCCTGAGTGGGATAATGAAATAATGCCATCTAGGAGAACAATGGGAGATGCTCTTATCCTCCCCAATGGACAATTGTTATTTATCAATGGAGCACAATTAGGCACAGCTGCATGGTGGGACGCTGAGGCACCAAACTACACACCTGTGTTGTATAATCCAGAGAAACCAAAGGGTTTAAGGTTCAAGGTGATGAAGCCCAGCCAAATTGCAAGAATGTATCATTCAACTTCAGTAGTGCTTCCTAATGGTAAGATTTGGGTGGGTGGAAGTAACACACACAATACCTATAGAGATGTAGATAGGTATCCAACTGAGACTAGAGTTGAGGCGTTCTCTCCTCCCTATTTGGATGAGGCTTTTTATAGGTATAAGCCACAAATAAGTGAAGATGCATCTGACAAAGAGTTAACATATGGAAACTTATTTGAAGCCCAATTTTCGGTGGAAGAAAGTGATGGGTTGACAACAAATGACATAAAGGTAACAATGTACTCACCACCTTTCACCACTCACGGCTTCTCCATGGGTCAAAGGCTTATCATTCTCAAGATCGATGAGCTCATTGAACAAGCACAAGGACTTTACAGGGTTAGGTTGGTGGCGCCGCCATCTGGGATCATTGCTCCTCCTGGATATTACTTGCTTTTTGTCGTCCATCGTGGCATACCTAGCACAGGAACATGGGTGCACATTCAGCAGAACTAGAACACCTTTATTTTTCTAACATGCCTCAAGACGCAAGAAATTTATAGTACACCCCATATCCAATCATTGTAAAAAGTCATTGTAAGACCTTAAAATGTATTATTGGTTAACAATATCGCATCATGATTATAAAATACAATAACCGTTCAATATAGAAACATAATGGTGGTGTTAAATGTTAATGAAATTTTAAAAGTATACGTGTTCTCTCTAAAAAAAGGATTTTACAATGTACATAATAGAAATAAATTTCCTATGATCAACCGTTATTATAATTATGATCTCAGTCGCTATTGTGTGTTTCTTATTCGTGGGTTAGATAGAGTACATCACTTGTTATACTTCAAATTTGTTACCTACGCCCCTCACTTTACTACCCACACCCTCTTTTTTTTAAAAAAAAAAATACCCAAAACGCCCTTGAATATTTATGATATTTTTTTTAACTCCATTTATCCCTTCATCACCATTCTTAACCACTCAAAACTTACATATCACAAAATCACCATAACTCACTCACCATAACTCATAATCATTCAAAACTTACATCACTCACTCATAACTTGCACCCCATCAGTTCCCTCTTCACATTGTGGTTAAAGTGACCTAAGAAGGTATGTTAATTGTTCTGTTTTTGAATTCACGTATATTGTAAAATTGTAAAAATCCCAAGTAGTACGTGAATTCAGTTCACGTAAACGTACTTGAACTGAGTTCACGTACATTGTAAAATTGTAAAAATCTCAGGTAGTACGTGAACTAAGTTCGTGTAAACGTACTTGAACTGAGTTCACGTTCATTGTAAAATTGTAACAATCTCAGGTAATACGTGAACTGAGTTCACGTAAACGTCAGTTCACGTAAACGTACTTGAACTGATGAAGATTAAGATGTTGATGAAGATGAAGGTGAGGGTTTTGAAGATGAAGATGTTGATGAAGATGAAGGTTAGGATTTTGAAGATGAAGATGAAGATTGAGAGAGGTTAGGGTTTTGAAGATGAAGATGAATGAATGAGATTACAGTTAAAAATTCAATAAATAGGTAAGGACATTTTGGGTAATTTGTTTTCAAAAAATATGAGGGGTGTGGGTAGTAAAGTGATGAGTGTAGGTAGCATTTTTGATTATTCTTTATAAGCAAATGAATGTTCAACATCTCAAAACAATAGTACAAAAGGTGATTAATATTTGAGAATCGCCTTGTTGAAACTCTATGTAGAAAAACAAATTGAACAGACAAAAGAAAGATTTTGTGCTTTAGAGAAAAACAATGTAGATCACCAACCATCTTTATCTTATCGCAACACTTGAAGTTGAATAGATTATTATTAGAGATTTTATCATTTTAGAAAATTTTACTCATACTCCTCCTTTTCTTCAAACTATTCATTTTATTTTATCCGATTTTTTTTTATAAAAAAATGAACAACCAACAACCATAATTGTTTTTTGTTAAATACTTGCAAAATTAATTTAAGTTTTTTAGAACAACAAATGTATATAATGGAAAACTCAAAATCTGAGTTTGCTCGTAAAACTTAATTTATAGAATACATTTATAGTTTTATGGGGTACGAGAATTTTTCAATTTTTTTTAAAATCGGATATAAATCTGATTTTTTGAAGACTTTTAGATGTAGGGGTATAATTGTGGGGATATTGGGTAAAAACTTGCTCACCCTAATAGTCTCGTGCACGAAATTATGTTATTCCAGCCAGCCCACGTATACAGGCAAGCTTGGTTCCTGGGAGGAGCACCAGCTTCCCATGAACCCTACGCGCACGCATCAAAATACCACCAGTATTTCAAATTATTTTGATCCCAATTCATGACATTGTAACCTTTTATTCACAACTAATTAAATTTAAAACCATAGACATGCGTGATATAGCTAGGTGGCATTTTTCAAAAACAAACAATAAAATGGAATCAGATTTTAAACACTTGTACACAATCAGAGGAGCCAACTTATTTATGAAACTTGAAATAAATTATGTAGGCTCTCCGTTTTAGAAGTAATAATGCCATAACGACAAATCCCATGAACAGGTCAATATACTTGGACCAATTAACTAAATAATAATGACGCAAAGTTCATCTTTAGGATGTCATGTTGCTGGTTGGAACTTATATAAAGACAACACCAAGGCAACAAATGATAAATCGTCCCAATTTTTAACTTCATACACAGAATCGCAAACATGGCCAAGTTTGAAAAATTGTTGGTAGCTTTTTTTATGTGTGCACTCATACCCAACATAATCCAGGTGAATGCCAACTTTTCAAAGAGCATGTACCTCACATGGGGTGTTCAACATGCATCAATTACGGGTGAAGATCTTCACCTTGTGTTGGATAAAACCTCAGGTTATAAAAACTTTATACTTGCATGCATCAGCTTTGGTTTCAATAAATTCGTGACTTATAGCAAGATATAATTTTGCATCGACGTGCTAGGAAATTAAAAATTTGTTGCCTTTTCCAATATGTTGCAATTGAATATTTAGTGGGGAAAAAATGATATTATCATTATGGCCTAATACCAAGAGCATGATGTCACATGTTCATGTAGCACTTACGATTGGACATCAGACTAAACATTATGCAAACTGCAGTAAAGTGAATAAAGTAATAAACTGAGAATTGTATTCATCATTAATAGGCTAAAGTGTAAATGGATGGAAATATATGATGTTGCTTTTGAATTTCAGGATCAGCTGCTCGGTCAAAGAGATCTTTCTTATTTGGAAGTATTGAAATGTTAATCAAGCTGATACCTGGTAATTCTGCAGGAATAGTCACAGCCTACTATGTAAGTTCACTAGACCTACAAGGGCTATAAACACCAAACTAATCTCTTCTTCAATTCCCCACAAAAAACAGACAAGAATTTAAATGTCCTCCAGAAAATTCAAATCTACATCATACTTCTGTTAGTAAATGAAGTGCTAATGTTTTTACTTTAAATCTGCACAGTTATCTTCCACAGGAAATCAACACGATGAGATAGATTTTGAGTTCTTAGGTAACAGTACAGGACAACCATACACAGTCCATACTAACATATATACACAAGGAAAAGGAAGCAGAGAGCAACAATTTCACCTCTGGTTTGACCCAACTGCTGATTTTCACAATTACACCATTCACTGGAATCCCTCAGAAATTGTGTAAGTTGTAGTGGAACAAAGTAATTCACTTTCTCATTTGCATGAAAAATACACTATAATACCCATCTAATTGCTTGATCTATGTGATTATCATCATCTCTCTTATCTCAGGTGGTATATTGATAGCATGCCAATACGGGTTTTCCGGAACTACAAAAATGAAGGCATTGACTATCCAAACAAGCAAGGAATGAGAGTTTATACCAGCCTATGGAATGCAGATAACTGGGCAACAAGAGGTGGCCTTGTGAAAACCGATTGGAGTGGTGCACCATTCAAGGTAGGGTTTCATCATTTCAGAGCAAGGGCTTGCAAGTGGAATGGAGCAATGAGCATTAATCAGTGTGCCTCTAATGTACCAGCAAATTGGTGGACATCTTCCATATACAAACAGCTGAGTTATAGCCATATAAGGCAATTGATTTGGGTGAGGAAGAATTTCATGATCTATGACTATTGCAAAGATTACAAAAGATTCAATGGACAGTTCCCTCCTGAATGCTACAAAACACAATTTTAATTCTGATACAAACATTTGCAATAAATAGCCATTTGTTTGCAATTTGTCACGGTCTTGGTGATTTACTGATTTCATTCTTGTATTGTATCGAATTAATTATCTTATAAATGAAATAATAAAAATTTGCATCAATAATGTGCTTGTTATATGTTACTCATCTACATAACTACACATCAAATTGAAAATGTGTCTCACGCGTTGGTATCAATATGACACGAACAAGTCTGGTCATGCTCAATTACTTTTATTTTTTTACTACCTCTGTCTCACATGTCATTTTTGTTCATTTCTTACATATTAAGAAATAATTGTAAATAACATAGAGATCACAACAATTTTATCTAATTATCCTCTATTAACTATTGGCATGTTTCACGTCATCATCAATGCAAAACGGAAAATGAAGTTTATTTTGAAACATTTTTTTCTTTCTAAGTTGACACTCGTTCTGAGACTGAGGGACGGCGTCTACTAGTGTGTTTCATATCTAAATACTTTGATGAACTCATAACTAATAAATACCCATTCATATGCTGGGAAGGATATTAATTAGCACACATGAACCCTATACTAGGGATATCTAATTGAATTCGAATCTCGTAAATCCAGCTACACATAATATATTTTTTATCCACAATAATAATAATGAAAAGGAAAGCAAGAAATAGAGATGGTTAGAAAACAAGTTAGGAATTAATACACAAACAAATACCGATGACGATGAGAGCAGTCCCGAAGAAAGCGCGAGGGAGGTGAGTGTGTTCACCGAGGAGCGTAGCAAAGAAAGCGGTGGAGGCGAAGGTGGTGGCGTTAGTAACGGGGACGGCGAGGGAGAGAGGAGCGTCGGAGAGAATGGCGAAGAAAGTGGCGGAGGCGGAGAGGTTAACGAGAAAGGGGATGGAGTATTGCCAGATTGAAAGAAGCTTGAGCCAGTTGCGAAGAGAGAATAAGATTTTTTGTGCGAGATTTGTTGAGTGAGGATGTGGTTGTTTAGCAGAAGAGGATTTGAGAGCTTCATCCCATAGAAGAGCACCCCGGCGCATGATAGCGTTTGTGGCGCCCCATATCATTCCCACTGCAATCATCTTCTCCATCTTTGCTCTGTTTCACCTTCCCCACATCGCACTCAGTGACTTGCAACCTGCACAACTTGGGCTCATTAGATGGGCCTGCCGAAAATCGTATTAACAGGGAAATTAAGAAAGGTTGTTATTTGCACCCTCCGGCTTTTTTTTACACTCCTCTCCACTTGTCACGTCATCTATTAGTATTATTACGTTACATAGTCCCCGTGTGAACATAATATAATTTTAAATGACGTAAATATCCCCCACGCATTCGATGCATTTTTTTTTGTCTATATGGGCCTTCTTTCACTCTCCGTAGCGTGTGGCTCTGGTTTCTCTCGTATTTCAGTACCGAAAAGCAACAAAAGCAGCGACAACAACAAATCCTACCTTCTTTGGTTTTGATTTTATGCTACGGTAGATTTCTAAATTCTACTTCACTTGTTTCTGGAACCTTCGACTTATGGAGCGCATCGTCGGCGGCAAGTACAAGCTCGGCCGCAAGATCGGAAGCGGTTCCTTCGGTGAAATCTACCTCGGTGAGCGAGCCTCCTCTCTCTCTCTCTCTCTCTCTCTCTCTTCCGTTATTGATTTCACAACCACACTTTATATTAGGTTTATTACTTCTTATCGCTCTTTCATGTTTTCCTTTGTTGCTGCAGCTACGCATATTGATACCTTCGAAATCGTTGCCGTCAAAATCGTAAGTCTCTTCATCATAGGTTTTTCTATTTTGTATCCGACTCCGTGCCCTAATTTTCTGATTGAAGTTGCATATTCGAATTTTTGTGTTAGTATGCATGAATTAGCAATTCAGCATGCGTTATTTTGTACCAAAACTTGTTCGAATTTTCGTGTTAGTGTACATGAATTAGCAATTCAGCATGCGTTTTTTGCACCGAAACTTGTTCGAGTTTTCTTGTTAGTATACATGAATTAGCTATTCAGCATGTGTTTTTGCACCGAAACTTGTTCGAATTTTCGTGTTAGTATACATGAATTAGCAATTCAGCATGCGTTACTTTGCTAATTAGGTTCTTAATCCACCGAAACTTAAGTTTAGAAATTTATGATGCTAACACTTTCTTTTTTACTGTTGCAGGAAAATAGTAAAACAAAGCATCCACAACTACTTTATGAGGCAAAACTCTACAATATTCTTCAAGGAGGAAGTATGCATTTTGCAACATTTAGATTTTTGTTTTAATTGTTCTAGGGAGGTAGAAATGCAAGTCGGGAGGTTGAGACTATGGATTTATTGATGCAGGTGGCATTCCAAGCACAAAATGGTCTGGCATTGACGCGGAGGATAATGTGCTTGTTCTTGATTTACTGGGGCCTAGTCTTGAGGATCTTTTTGTGTATTGTGGAAGGAAGTTTTCATTGAAGACTGTGTTACTGTTAGCTGATCAAATGGTATGCTGGATGGCTTGTTAGATCTTATCATACATTTTCATGCTAAGCGACTAAGTGTATATTTGATATTAATTCTTTGAATTCTCACTCTTCTTTTTTATATTTGTTCTGTGCAGATTACTAGAATAGAATATGTACATTCTAAAGGATATTTACATAGAGATATTAAACCGGATAACTTCCTCATGGGACTTGGTCGAAAGGCCAACCAGGTAACTATCTTGTTATTGCTAATGAGTTGGACTTGCCCCTCCATCAACTATTTGTTGCTAATTTATTAAGGTTCCATTTGTCTGTTTTAATTGTACTGTTCTTGTCAGGTTTACATGATCGATTTTGGGTTAGCAAAACGATATCGGGACTCCACAACCAATCGCCACATTCCTTACAGGTAGTTCTACAGAATCTGTTTTCTTAGTTCATTCTTTTATTTTTGTTTTCATTCAATTTCAACTTTTATATCTTCTAAATTGCACTCATCTTAATTTGCATTTTTTTGCAATCCCACTCCCTTCTTAATAAGTTTTCATGAATGTCTTCTAAAACTTCTGTTTGGAAGATTTTCACCCCATTTCTCTGTCTCTTTTCCCTTGTGATGTCGGAAATACACGGAATCTTACTAACAAATGTAACTCACAGGGAGAACAAAAACTTAACAGGGACTGCTCGATATGCAAGTTGCAATACTCATCTTGGGATTGGTAAGTCAAAGCTAAAAAAGATATTAACCCTTCAGCTTGAATAAACGTCAACTCATTCTCATTCGCAATATTATTTTTTAGAGCAAAGTCGACGGGATGATTTGGAATCACTAGGATATGTTCTTTTATATTTCCTTAGAGGAAGGTACGACATTCTGTCCTACCTAATTTTTCCTGAAGCATTTTGTTCAATGTGATTTAAATGACCAAATATTTGTGTTTAGCCTTCCATGGCAAGGTCTAAAGGCTGCAACAAAGAAACAGAAGTATGATAAAATATGTCAGAAGAAGGTGTCAACTCCTATTGAGGTCGGTATTTAAGCGTTTGTGTGAAGCACCCCCCTATCCCTACCCCACATAAAATAACTGACATATTTTTTACTGTTGTTTCCAAAAGGTACTATGCAAATCGCACCCCGTAGAGTTTGCTTCATACTTCCATTACTGCCACTCGTTGACATTTGATCAACGACCTGATTATGGATTCTTGAAGCGCCTATTTAGAGATCTATTTGCCCGGGAAGGTGATTGTTTTCCATTTTTCAAATAATACAAAAAATGAATTGCACCATTTTATTCATAATGATCTTTTAGGGGCACCAACATTATTATCAACCTTCATAAAATTTGTCTCCTTGTATGTAAAGGAATTCATTTTTATGTTAATACGTCATGAGGCTCCTTATATATATATATATATATATATATATATATATATATAGGGGTTTGCTAACCTACATCCTACTCATTTTTTAGTAGATGTAAGTTAGGACTTAGGATGTTATAACTACAAATTTGTCAAATACGCCCGAAGGTATAACTTGCTAACTTACATCCACTAAAATATGTGCGGATGTAAGCTAGCAAGTTATAACTAAAATTTGTCTATTGCACCCGATATGTTACTTGCTAACTTACGTAATCCTTGATGTCAAAGAAGTCATGTGGTAGACACATTGAGGAGGTTAGATTAGGACAAGTCCTCATTTTCTCTAGAATGGTGACTCATTTAATAGGTGTTAATTATATTCTGTACACAACCATGCTTTCCGTTGTTCACTAAACTGTATTGATCAATGTCTTTCCTAAGAAGTAGTCTAGCATGTCAAAGGGGCCTCTTTGTTTTTCATCTCAATACCAAATATAATTTTTCCTCCCTCTTTTTCTTCTATGTATGTCAGGTTATGAATTTGATTACATTTTTGATTGGACTATTTTAAAGTATCAGCAATCACAGAAGCATATAGTGCAGCCTTCCTTATCTGTGAGTATATTTGCTTTTTGAGCCCCCCCACCACATACATCTTTGACCCTTCCTTGTAATGTATTTTCTGTAATTCTGACAGTATTAAAATTGTGTTATGACAGCCAGTTCCTGGTGCAAATAACCGACACGCAGTTCCAATGGATATTGACAACCATCAAGGTTTGTGTTTTATGTAGAGTATGTCATTTATAAATTGTCAATGTTTCTTATCAAGAAACAACTTATCTTCGTTGCTAGACAAGCTCATAGTAAAGGCGACAAAAGTATTTTTTGTTGGCAGCCTGCAAGGTTGGCTGAACCCTTTTATGTGTCTAAAGTCTTATATTGGAAGATGGATGCAATAGCATTTAGTTTTCTACTTGATCAAGTATCTTGTTTATTATGACCAAATTGACATATTTCAATGCATATTCAGGGCACGGTGAAGAGCGAATTAGATCAGGAAATGCTTCTGGTTCTGGTGTTAAAGTGCAGTTTAAACCACCAGCCGGTAGAAACTTGAGCTCACAAAACCCTCTTGACAAGAATGTAAGTAATTTTGCCTTAAATAATTCATTTTTCCTGTGGGGGCTGTGATGCACAAATATTGTGTCTAAAATTGAATAGATAAAGTATTTAGTAATTATTCTCTTTTTGGTAGATTTTTGGAGAAGCAAGTATGCCCTCTACTTCGTACTTTCCGGATGGTACTTCAAAAAGGAACTCTTTGAAGCCTGACTTGTCTGCTGAACCTTCCAACCTTGGACAAGGGCAAGGTAGTAAAATTGGCACTTCAAGTAGCTGGATGTCATCTCTGCAGCGTCTAACTTCTTCCAAATGAATATCAAGCATGGTAATTTTCTGGTTAATGTTGTCGTGTTGTTTCTTTTGCTGCTGAGTTTTTTTGTAACCATACTTATCCTTGATGATTTGTGTATTGTTGTATTTCCAGGCTTGAAGCGTATGAAGATTCCTAGAATACATATGTGAAGCTGCCACATGGTTGTTTGCTTGCATCTTCCCCTAAGTGTTTGGTCAAGAATATTCAAGTGATGTACTCATGGACATGGATGCGACAAATGTGCTGGAAGGTTGGCAAATTGCATAGCTCCTAAGGTGTAAGGTGACTGACTGACTACAAACAATTGTGAAGTATAAAATACGGACTATTGTGGCTTGGGTCCCAGTGCTGTACATAAATGTCAAATGTGGCACACAGCATTGCATTGTGTATTTATGTTTTCATGTAACATTAATGTCTTCCTTTTTCTGTTATGTTACTTGACGATTATTATCCATGTGCCATATGATAAGTGGCAACACAGCTTGGTTTAAAAAATTTATACTGATCGACAATATTATAAATTGCAAATGTACTTTTAGTTGCCCTTATTTAAAATATTTCGTCGCAGTTTTGGATAGTCTTTGTTTCTCCTTTTACTTGTTCAGGTTTGTTGTCTGAATAAGAAACTGTACACTTGCACTTTTATTGCCCGCATATCATGTTAGAAAGCTTATATTAAAGAAATTTCATAAAATGTGAGATCTAAAATGGAAGTTTCATATTTATCATTTCTTTTAGACTTATTTTTTTGTCATAACATCACTCGTCTTTCATGATGGTATGTTGCACTTCTGTTTATTGTCCAGGTTATCGAAAACTAGATATTATATTGATTGAGGAAAATATATGGCTGAAAAGTCACGAAATAATGGTTCTTACAAATTATTGAAGGTAATTTTTGGTGGTGTCTCTTCTACCCATGATTTCGTTTGTTTTGTATTATTTGGAAATTACTATTTTGGTTTAAATCTTAAATATATAAAAATTTGTATTGGCCATGTCAAATTTTGTAATGATAGGAGATTTATCTCTTAAAATTGTTCAACTTGTTTTATGTTTTTATACTATAATAACTCTGGTATTGTACAAAACATCTTTATATTTATATTTGTATCAATTGTTTGTTTTTATTAAGCTATAATTGTGGTGTTGAACAAACACTTCTTTATTTATAGGCAGCATATTAATTTCTGATGTCATTATTGTTATTAAATTGTAGAATCTAGTTAAGATTTGGTGATTCTCAATTATCTGTTCATACTTTTATTTTTGTAGGACTTTCTTCCACTAAACAATTTGCCAATGCCATGGAAGCCGCCGTCTACAAGATCATACTCGGGATGCTACTTTTGATAAATAAATCAATCACCATAATCACTATACTATGGGTGAGAATGTGTTAATGAAATATTATATTGGTATAACTAAGATTATGAATCAATATAACTTAAATAAATTTACGAAAATAGTTGTTGATTTCAACTAGAGAAAAATGTGTTAGCTAGTTATGTTGCTTAAATGAGGTGATTTCTTTTTACTTTTTGCAAAGTCATACCAAGTACCATCTATCTCTAAAGTTTGTAAAATTTGTAATTAATGTTTTCTATCACGTAGTCTTTTGTGGTGGAGTCAAAACAATGAATTCAAATTTCTTCAATTTAAAATTGAAGATTACACAACTCCATATCATTGTGTAGAGGGATGGGAATAGGTCATGTTATGCCTGACTAAGTTTTGAAAGACTTGAATCTGACATACGATTAATTTTAGGCCTAAGTCTAGCCTACGATCTACTATAAGTTTTTTTTTTTTCTTCTGTCTGGTCTGGTTTTTTTAAAAGTATGATTTAGTCCGAAAGTCTATTTCACATTAAATAGTATATTTTATATATTTTTTTAAATAGGTTAAATTAAGTCTTTATATATAAGGAAGACTAATAAAATAATAAACATAAGGAAAACAAATAGAATTATACTTTATTTTACTCAATAAATACTAAGTTATTAACAAATAATAATGTAAATAATATATATATATATATATATATATATCCTATTTGATACTAATAGATTTTTTTTATAAATTTGAGTCTAACTTTTTTATTAAATAGATCTGGCCAAACTAGACTTTAAGTAGGTCAGGTTATAGGTCTCTGAAAAAAGGTCCAGTCTATTCTCACATTTAATTGTATATGATATGTGATATTTCATAGTGAGTCTCTTGTTTGATTTTGTTTAGGAAAGTTGGGCTGTTCAAATTTATTGAAAACTAACTCTTTTTATAAATAATATATATATATATATATAGAGTGATACTAATACTTAGAATATAACAAAAATTTTTATATGATTATTAAAGTAAGTTGGTGCCTATAAGAGAGAAAAGAAAATAGAATTGAAAAATAGATGAAGAGAAATGAGAGTTGAAAAAGTAATAAATGCTGATAATGTTTTTGGTTTAAGTTCAAATCAGCAAGTATAAAAGCTTACAAAACAAAACAACACAGACATGCCTATTAACGTAAATATAGAGTTAGTAAAATGTTTGACTAAGTATATCAAAAAATATTTAGTAAATTTGGATTTGTTAATAGCCAAATACAATTGTTAACGTTGAAA
>JBBPBP010009779.1:1646675-1668852 GCA_037974735.1 Cicer chorassanicum
CACACAATTGCTAGTTGTTAGAAATAGTTATCGTAAGAAGTAGTTAGATTTTTGTTTAGTATTTTAAAGATTTAAATCATTATCTTATTATGATTTAAGTTAGAACATCTTCATACTTATATTATCTTATTATGATTTAAGTTAGAAACATATATATGATAATATATATTATAGTTCTCATGATTTTGAGAGTAACATCTTATTTTCATAATGTATAAATTATTTATAGATCAATATGATTTGTTATAGTTGCATCCACTGAAAAACGGTTTTCAAATCAAAATTATTGAAAAACTTATTTGCAATCTCTACTATGTCATAACATAGACTAATTAGTTTTCTTTGATTTATTGTCATAACATAGACTAAATAGTTTTGTTTGATTTAATATCGAAAATGATTTTATTTTTTTTTATTTTTTTATTAAATAAATTATTAATGATTTTAAAAAAAATGCATGAAACAATTCCAAGGGCACACAAAATTGCTGTGACAGTCCTATATACTATCATCAGTGTTGTGTGCTGGTTTTGATGGGTATCTTAAAAAATTATAGAGATGAGGCATGTCAAGGTATAATTTTCATTTCCCATTAAATTTGGTTTTATTGGTCAGACAGTCATTCCACATGGTAGTTCTAGTCCATACCACGTAAATACAGTGTGCATTATTATTCCGCGGTCATAAAAATTAATTTCAAGTAAATTGATTTCATAATATTAATTTTATTTAAAAATTAGATGAATGTAAAATAATTATAAATTTAAATACATTTATTTAAAATTGAGTTGATTAGTAAATTTCAGTGTAAAAATTATGTTTAAATTTAAAAATTACAAATTTTAACTTGAAAATCAATTATAGAAACAAAATTAATTATACACCGATTCAATTTTACATCTATATATACTGTGATACATGATTCAAAAAGACTAAATAAAAGCTAGCAAGACCCATCGTATCTTAGAAGGTAGAGTTAAAGATAAGGCTAATGTGGTCAAAATTCCATTTTTACAAATAAATAATGTTAAAGAAGTTGAGATAAACATGAAAATAAGGTTGTTAAAGTTTATTTTTGAAAATACTAAAATAGACTTTATTCAATTGTAAGAATAAGGATAGTGCAATCAAGTTCTAACATTGAGAGTTTTCTATTCAAGTACACGAAAATAATATATATAGGAAATCAACAAGACATTCATAAATTATAATTTTAATTTTGGACATCAAACTAATTTCTTTCACACACACGCCTGATTCCTAGATAATTGCACTATGAATATTACAAAGCTACAAATGGTAGCTGTAGCCAAAATGCAAACACAACATAAATAAAAAGTTAAAAACATAGTGGTAGAACAAGTAAAATTCTACTATGCATAATTGAAGTATTAATAGTAATAGGAATACTAGTTTACTCTCTCTTTAAGCGTTTGAGAACTCTCACTACTTCAGTCAACACAACCGCAGGTTCCTTAGTATCAACTCCAACCATTGCAGCCAACACTTCAATTTTGTTCTTTGTTTTTTCATTATGCAATACCTCATCCAAACTCACTTCTTCATCAGATGAATCACAATCTACATCACTCGACGAGTCCAAGTAGTTCTCAAAAGAATGTTCCTCATGACGAGGAACATCATAATAGCCTTCACTTGGTACATAGAGTACTCTCTTTCTGTTGGCTTTTGTGTTCTCTAGCTCATAGAGGGATTTTGAGGTGAAAAGGGTTATGGAAGAAGGGTATGAAAGAAAATATGGTGAAGTGTATTGTTGTTGGTTGATCTCAAAGGTTTGAAGTTGTTGCAATCCTTTTGAGTTTTCTTTGGAATCCATAGTTGATAGTTGATGTTGAATGAGAAGGAACATTTTGAAAGAGCAAAGAAAAGGGTGTTAATATATTGTGAGGAACTAATCAGTGTAGTACTGGTCCCTTAAAGTGCCATAATGACGAGCGTTATCAAGTGAGGTCAAAATGAAGAAAACGTATAAAGGAAAAGTAATGAGGTAATTATGATCATAATTAAATTGGACCATTGTTTTAGAAATTTGAGTAAGGTATCACCTTCTTTGGGGTGTTATTATGGCCCCATTTCACACTGCTGTTTTTTCTATATGTGACTTCTGTGGTTTTGTAGCCTATATTATATTCGTGATGTTACAAAATAACTATCGTATTTGACATTTTATATACATTAAGAAATAATGATAAATGAAAGAAAAAAATATATAATTTTATAATTATTTTTAATTAGTATATTTATTTACCATAAATAAAAAATAATAACGTACATAATATTAATTAAAAACTATAGTTAGAAAAAAGAAATTAAAAATTAAAACTAACTGTCTTTTTGAGACAATTTTTTAAAACAAATGTGATAATCATTGTAAAATAAGAGAATATTCTATTTTATAACTTATTACTGGTTAGAAAGAAAGAAAATCATAGAGCTTCTCCGACTTAAATGAATAGTTTATTTTTCTCAACAATATAAAATTTCTCTAATACATGATTCAAAAAATATATTAATGGATGATTTTGGAGGTTTTAGAAAATTTTCTCAAATCATTTTTATCTTTCTTTAAAAGAAAATAGGAGATTAATTGTTGGTGTAAAGTAATTTTACACTGACAGTAATTTTACATCAATATTCAAAAAAACTTCTGTGTTACACTGTATCACCAACTTTTATAAAAATATTTTAAAATTTGTAATGTAATATGACAAAATCGTGGTCATTAAATGATAATGTAAAATTATTTTATATTAAAAGTTATATATCTATTAAATTATTTTTATAATATATCAAAATAAAAAATATATTAATAATAAATATTCTATATAAGAATATCATCTGACATAAGACGAGAGATTTCTCCCAAAAGAGGGAATGTCTAGTTGCACAAATGCACGGACAATCATAACTGAGTGCCTTTAAAGATGTTTAGTGAGTTTATGATGTGCAATTGTGAAGATATCACTGTTGAAGTCTAAAACCTCCATAAAAGGTGCTTATGAAAAGAGCATCATAAAAGCGGGGGAACAAGCTGGTAGATTTTCATTTACTTATCAGTACTTGATTCAGACCAAAAGAAAAAAGCATCTACCCATATAGCAGCCTCATCAACCAATAATAACATACAAAATAAAACTCAAGGCTAAATAAAATCATGTTTAGTGGAAAAATCACGTTTGAACTCAGAAGCTTGAGGCAGAATCAATTCTACACAGTAACACTCAAACAATTCAAAATCAATTATACACTTCCATAATTAATTTTGACTCCTCCAAAAGTACAATCAAACATGTACTTAGTATCATCAAGGTAAAACAACTTTGGAATTGGTTGAAAATAACTACTTTTACTCATTGACACTAGTTGAAAGTAAAATAACTGTTTTCACTTGTTGACACTAAGCGCAAAAATAATTAGGTTGGTGGTTTGACATGCAAATTGGGTATAACGGAATAAATTTTATTTTTCTTCGTGAATGAATTGCGTTAATTCATTGATTCTTTAAGTTAATACTACTCTTGAATAAAATATATACAAACTTTTGTTGTGATCAAAGATGTTAGAACATCTAAACCATCAACAAAGTCAGAGATGCCAATAAATTGGGCAAAATAATATATTTAAGTATATTTATTTTAAAATTTAAATGGTTTTTTAAAATGTTCTGTTTTAGATTTTTTGGTGATCAATTATGTAATCGGTTGGAAGTACATACAAGATCCTTTTTGAATTTTCTATTTTGAATCTTTGAACATGAAAGGTTTTTTGTAACCAGAATGTGTTTAAAAGGCTAACCAAATATGCATTTATAAACTTAAAGAACTGACTTGTTAAAAAAACTTAAAAGGTCTAATTTGTTAAAAACAAATAACTTAAAAGTACCAATGGATGCATTTACCCTATACAAAATTATGTGAGAATCAAAAATATGTATTTTCATTCAACCAAAAATTTGCTTCCATGCATGTAAGTCATTATCTTGAACAACACCTTCATCGCATGCAAAAGCTTGCTGTCTATTAGTAATCACTCGATCACAAAATATATTAACAAACACTTCTCTACAGGGAACAATCATATGTCTTTCTGCATGGATTATTTTTGGAAAACCAAAATTGGTCTATTGAAACCAGTCTTGCTACCTGACAATTCTGAAGTGATCGCTTCTACAGTTCTAAATCCAATCTACAAATAAGTTAATATCATCCATTAGCATCTAAACAAAATAGTTAGTAAATAAATTGGCCAAACAAAATTAATGCTTATTAATAGAATAAACTTCGAAATATAATTCCTGAAGTATTTAATACAAACCTTATCTAGTAGTATTTCCTGAAATTCTTCTGGTCGAAACTTAATATTATGGTAGTTGGCAGCAGTGGTCTGCATAATAGGGAAAAATGACTCAATACTAACCTCTTTCTTATTTTGTGTAAATAGTGAAGAGATTTAAAAGTTAAAGTATTAGCATATTGATAATGCATTAGTAGTTCCACCAACATAAAATAAAATTACAGAAGAAACACTAATAGGGACATCTATCCATTTAAAAGGTAACATGCTTTGCTCACAAGCAAATCCCTAAACAAAATAGATTAAAATTTCAGAAATGACTCCACAACCACACCATGCACAAAATGGACGGATACAAGATAGCTGTACAAAGTAAATTTAGAAAGCTTGCCATATACTTAAAGGTTTCCATATCTCAGTACACCCTTTGAGCTAAAAAATCAATAATCACAAGCAAGCTAATTGTTACCTCTGAGACACTCTTGTTGCTTTCATATGACTTCCATGGCTGAGGTTCTAACACAAAAATGCCACCCTGCTCAGAAGGAAGATTGCATTATCAGTAACGTAATATATTCAGAGAAAGGTTATTTTGGTGTATGGTTTACCAGAGAATATGTGCACTATTAAATCAGTCAAGTTCAGAGATCGAATTAGAGCTCGAATAGCGAGAACAGAAAAAACGCACTTGGATGTAGTGGAGAGATGTGGCTGGGAGAAAGAGGGTACAAGAAAACAAGCATGATTACCAAGATAAAGAAAATGGAAGGAGACAAGCGTAGATT
Source organism: Cicer chorassanicum (assembly GCA_037974735.1). Classification (NCBI taxonomy): domain Eukaryota; kingdom Viridiplantae; phylum Streptophyta; class Magnoliopsida; order Fabales; family Fabaceae; genus Cicer; species Cicer chorassanicum. The sequence goes on from JBBPBP010009779.1 coordinate 1,651,775, forward strand.
GTTTAGAAGGGTTCATTCCAGGCATGGAATATAATCTGATGCTAATCTCAGCATAGATAAATCATTCCTCTTACTAGACATGTTCCATATATCATGGCCTTTTTCTTTTTAAACTTTTATATTATGTGGTTAATACATAATAAAGAAAAAAAACAATAGGACAGTATGAGATGATACTTACTGGTCGGAGTAGCTTCCAAGTCTCCGAAAATAATGTAAGTAAGCCGTCATCTCCCCAATTTAGATGTATCCATTTTGATACACTCAGACTGCAAATAATAGTTAATAGATATAGATGGGTAAGTCACGTGACACTAATGAAATTCTTTATGCCTGCAGCTTAATAATACAAAATGAAGTAAATACTTGGTGAATAGATAAGCAAGTGTGCTCATGCTTAAAAATGAAAAACTACAATATAAAAGATAATCCATTTGGATATCAACTATCCAGCAGAAGTCAACCCAAAAAATGGGGCACAAAGGGCCCCAAAACACATGAAGATAATCAGAGACAAACAATTTTGAACAGGATTTTAGTACCTAAGAGGCATAAGGAATGCCAATTTCTGCCTACCTACCCTCAAGAGTTTTTTGTCCGCAAGGAAAAGATTTTATTTAGTGAAGCAGAAAAGGCAACGACAACTTACCAAAGAATAGTATCATAGTGCTTTCCTGGTGAGTGCCAACTCTGAACAAAATTTTCTCGTTTAAAAGAAACAACATTAAACAGATCAACTTGCTCCAAAGAAGAAAGCTCTTTTGAAATCTCTTTCGTATCAACATTTGATGATACAGCAACATTGTTCTCTGAATGGTCTGTATCGCTCTTGTCCTTGAGTTTGGTGACCTTAGACGGTTTACTCCCGGCAGATTTCAATCTAGCAGTTTTTCTCAAATTCCAATTTGCATCTGCCACTCGATCTAGCATTACCCAGAAAAACCAAAGAATAAACAGTTGTTGAAAATAACCAATTTAAGATTTAAAAAATGAGGACTTCCTAAAGAGTAATGATGTAATTGAAAGTTTCATATTTCACTTAGTTTCTAAATAAGTATCCAATAAGGATTCAGGAGTTAGAACAAAGTTAAAAGTCTTTTGCACACTTCTTAAGATATCATAAGATCGCATCTTAAATATGAAATAACATAAGTTTTTTTGAAGTGAGTACTTCGTTCTATGATGATTTTTCGAAATCTCCTATTTACTTACTAAAGAGTAATGAAGCGTAATGCACAATAGCCACCAGCTCATACAGCTATGTAGTATAACAGGGAGGTTTTGCTAATAGCTTGAGTTGGTTTAAGTAAAATGATGTTAATTATTCAGTTTTAAAGATCCATTTTGCAAATTTAATGTCTCATTTTGAGCCTATAATCAGGTATGTGTTACCTTTCGCACATAGTAACTTAAAATGAGAAAATCTAGCATTTAAACTTAAAGAATACCCTTCTGTAATTGAGATTAGAATAGATATGAATCTTACCGGAATCAATGTCAACTCCAAGAATGCTCCGGCAGCTAAACTTCAGTGCTGTTGGGAAGGAGATAAATGTTAGATCATTGTGATAGAAGTTACATTTGGAAATGTAAATTATCACATAAAATGAGCACTTTCATGTGATAATATGCTTCACTCTAATCAGTTGAATGAGTTGTACAATTAGTTTTGAAGTATGTCAAACTTAGGAATTAAGATTCATGCTTTTGGGGCTCCGGATAAATGACTGAAAACCAGTATGAAAGACAATGCTATTTTCTTCTCCCTAACCTCTTTACTCCTTTTCTATTTGGGGTTCATTTGATTGCTTATAAATTGGGTTGTAAATTGAATTAATTTATATTTAGTTGAATTGGTTAAGGGTTATTCATAACCAATCAAATCAATGCATCGTTAGCATATCATTCAATCGTTAAGGACTATCCCTTCACAAATTTAGAAAAGAAAACCGATTTTTTGCAAAAAAACATTGGACACTATTCAACCACCCTTCTCGAATCTCAGAGGCAACTTGACTAACATTTTATGCAATGTGCAGGGGAATGCAATGCAACAGCAATGAGCATCAAACTGACCTAGTTATTTCACTAGCTGCAACACTCAAAGCTATGCTCACTTGAAATATTGTTCTAATGAGTAAAACGCATATCTTTTGAAGCTGAAATAAATAGAGCATCACTTATTTATCAAATTGAAAAGGATCATAAAAAAAATACCAATTTGTATGGTGATTGTGCCACTGTTGCAACCAATATCAAGACATTCCTTCCCTTCAAACCACTCTTTCCTGAACACTTTCAACCGAGGATCTTCATCCACGCCTTCACTAATCTGAAATAAAAACATCAAGTCGACAAAATTTGTAAAACTTGAAGGTTTTGATTAAAATAGATGAAATTATGAAGAAGAAGAATAGTCGAATACTCGATAGTTGTAGTAACTCTTGTAGTTTCCATATGGGAAAACTTGCTTGCGCTTTTTATTATTGTTCTGCTTTTGATTTCGGGTTTCAGCTTCTCCTTCTTCGATCTTTCTTCCATTTTTCTCATCCATCTTTGAATCGAAACTCAATCTATAGTGTTTTTTGAAAGAACGAATGAGATCAGGGTTTAAGCAAAGCTTGCGTTTTGGGTGTCTAAATTAAAGGAAAATGAGAAAATCAAAACCCTTTCGGTGTGGTTGCTTTTTTCTGTTTTATTTTTTTCCTTCATTCATTCATATTTCGCACCAAATTTTTTGGGTGTGAAAGTGGAACCCGGATCCGCAAAACAGATGAATTGGATTGGATCCATTTTGCATGATCCGTCCAGTTATTTAAATTTTAAGCTCAAATTTTCTATTTAAATAAGTGAAAGTTTCTGATTATCTTGTATATGAAATAATGTTTCATTAGCCTATAAAGAAATTTCGGAAAAAAAAATTAATAAAATATAACGATTTTGTAAGATAAAAAAATTAGGGTGGGAAATCTTGGAATTTCATGATGGAAAATTTATAACTTTTTGTGCTTTGATATTATGAACAGAAAAATAATAATTTATAGATAGTTGTTGATATTGATATATGAACATCCTATATTACGAGTAAATTTATGAATGCTTTAATCAATATATGAACATGGTCAAATAATTGATGTATTTGAATTTATAAATTAAATATGTCAATTTTATTTAATCAATTTTTATTTATATTTTAGTATGAAGAGAATTCACGGAATTTAAATATAAATATTTCGAAGGAAACAAAATGAAGAGAAAAATTAAAATAAATAAATATTTACTTTGCACAGAAATAAGAGGTAATTATTGAATTAAAAAAATTATATTTAATAAACTGAGTTTCAAATGTTTAGCATAATTCTAAAAATTAATAACTATTTGGTAATATAATTTTATGTTGGCATATCATAAATTTTAAAAGGGATTATGAGTCGCTTAAAAAATTTAAAAGCTAACACTTTATAAAAAAAAATTACATTACCAACTCAATACCGTGAACATTTTTGTTTGAAATGATCATATTATTATTACTAATAATTTGTTAGTATTATATTAAAGGTGGTGATTGAACATTGGCCCTTCATATCACTTTACTCCACCCTAGTCACGGTGCACAAAGTTATATGAATAATCTTTTAATATTATTATTAGATCCTTTATTTATTTAATTTCACAAAGTTATAGCTACACAGATGCTAAATCTTGTTTTCCCACTCTTGCCTTCTCCAACCATTATTCCATTCATTGTCATCTGCTTCTTTTCTACTCACCATGACAGTACAACTGGCAGGCATCGCAACCAACACTATCGTCTCCAACCTCTCCCTGCCTTCCGATTATTAATAACTTATATTTTATAACAAATTAATGAAAGTAGGAAAGTAAAATATCAAAATCTTGAACTATGTGTTTTAGATCAATGAACTTTATGTTGTAATAAAACAAATATTGCACAATACAAATTTATTGTAGTAAAAATCAAGATCGCTTGTTCAATATATGCATGCGTATCAAATAGTTATAGCATTAGATACAAAATTACTTGTGTTGTAAATGAACCATCAAACAATATATTGGATAAAGAACTGTATAGTAATTCAACCACTATGTCGTTCTAGCATTTGTTACAAGGGTCATTGCTAAATTCATTATTACATTTCTACAAAAATCGGATTTGGCTATTATACATTAGCTTTTTTCTTCACATAGACACCAATTCTTTGGCAGAGGGGCAAGGATATCACAAGATTGCTATGATGATGACCTGCCTAAATACTCTTCTACTCCAACTCCTTAAGAAAATCAATATTATCTACAAAAACCTGAACATCAGAGGATAGAAAAACTAGTTAGTCACAAATGCTTCATTACTAAATCTGAACAAACAACATAAAGGCGCTAGCTCTCCAACAGACAAACAGATAGTACCAAATGAGAAGAAATAACACTATCAAACATATGCATGCTTTACACTCAGCATATAAAATCTTAATTTTGTTTAAAAAGGATCAATAAAACTAGTTTATACATTATACCCAGAACAATAAAGTGAGTCTACTATATGGTGTGCGTTCTTGTGTAAACTTCACTTGTGATGTATTAAATGCAAATATACAACACAGACTAATAATGGCCACTTCCAAAAATTTGGGAGCCATGAACCATACTCGATAAATTTTAACTAGCGCGGTTGGCACAATAACACCCAAAATTCAATTTATGGATTTCAACTAGAAGGGAAAGATGGATAAGTTTTATGTCACAAAACCAATATCAATACTGTGATATTTTCTACCATCACAAAATAATGCTACTTTGATAACTGATTATTGTGAATAACATATGGTATATTAATAAGATTTTCATGTCAAAATGTTGAAAGAAAACTTCAATCTTCTTTTGAACAATAGATTAGATAAAAAGGGAAGAGGGACAGATAGAGAAGCCTGTTACTTAAACAGATAGGGAAGTAAGTAGTTAGAAGAGATGTCATGTATAAATAGAAAAAATGAGAATAGGTTGAGGCATTCTGTACATTTGATAGCTCGGTATGAAAGGAGAAACCCTTTGAAGGGGAAATCCTTGGGAGGAATCTTCCATCTTCTTTCAGTTTACAATCACCCATTGAAAGAAGAGACCAGCAACCGGCTACAACCTCTTTCTTGGGGTTCCGGCTATTATGAAATTGAATTTGTAACTCTTGTAACTACAGTTACTCTACTCTGATACCAAATGATGTGGATTTGGGTTGGTTTCACAAGAAATGATGGATCTACCAAGTGATTTCTTCAAATAAAGTGACAAAATGAAAAGGGGAAAAGAACAAAAGATGGATTAAGTTGAGAAGATGGAGAAGGCGCCACAATCAAGGAGATTGATAAGGCAATGAGAAATTGCCACAATAGTAAAAAAAACCATTGATAAAATTCAAATAAATTCTAATCTAAAAACTCAAGGAGGAGACACATCTCACTCAATATTCTCACGAGAAATTATAATTCATTTCAAACTTGTCTCAAATGAGGTTACAAATGTCAATTTATAGTAAAACTATTTCTAAACCTAAATAAGCCATAAGTGACACTATTTTCTAGGTCCATATTGGGCTTATATCATATTTTTCTAAAACAAACTAAACGTAAGGAAGCAAAGTATTTTCACTTACACATGATAACTAAATCTAAATTAAAACTATTACAGTTCCAAATTAAAACAAACTAAGAACTATTACAAGCAAATTAAAATAAACAAAATTCATTCTAATTATTAAAACATGGATTATATTCATGCTCTTTAGGTCCTTATCATCATGAAGCAGCTTGATGGAATTGAAAAAAATAAAGCCAATGTTGATATTAACAAAGAGGAGACACAAGCACATGAGAGGCATCACAATCAAGCATGCCACAAACAAAACACGAGGAGAGTGTTTGCAAGATAACAAGTCTCACTCTTGGGTGAAGACAGAAGAGTTATCTGATTTTAACGGAAGTGACATATTGAGTTGGATGCCATAAAAACAAGAAGCAAAAGGAAAGACAACCCGATAGGAGAAGGAATCCCGTAAAAAAGCCATTAACTCCTTGGATAATGAACAAGAATAATGATGAAGAAGAGACAGTTTAGAAGAAAGCTAGGACTGAAGTTAAGCTTACAGATTGGACCATTTTGGAACCAGGGGTGCTAGCCGAAAAGCAGATGAGGGTGAAATCAGTATTCTACAAAAATGAGTATGCTTCTTGACATCTTCATGCCTCGTCAGGCTATTAGCATCAAGTGCTTGCTTAATGGGCCAAGCCTACACTTGGAGTGTGGACAAGTAAAAATTCTAATATCATCTTAGAATTTAGACTTTGGACCTAACTAAACCTCAAAAGCTAACTCAAAAAATGAGTAATACTCGAGCCTTACTGAGGATTAATTTGGTCACATCTCTATGTGATGTACGATCTCAACAAAGGGCAACAAGGATTTAAATTTAGATCACATAATCATAAAGATACTGATATTATGGTATGAATTAACCATCCCAAGAGCTTATGTTGTTAGGTGAAGATACGCAAATGATTTTATATCTAATTATAGTATCAAAGTGATTTAAACTTCCAAATTTGCAGAGGCCATTCTTTTAAATAAAATTCAATTGCAATACACGTAAAATTGTGCCTGTTTGTTGAAGGTCAACGAGGCAGTTTAAAAATATAAAATCTATTGATACGTTTTCACCAAATAGCTTCATCTTTTATGGGTTTGTCTTTATTATGGTATCAGAACCTCTATGGCCAAATAGTTAACAGTTTGATCCTTGCCATTCTCATTCTGTTATGTAGAAATTAAATTTCCACACATGGAAAAATGAGATTGCATTATAAGCTTCAACCCCAACAAGTTCTTGCATGTGGCGATATATTAAATATAAAACCATTCACAACCCTTCACTTTCCAGCTTAAACCTTTGGATGAACTACTCTTTGAAAAAAATTAAATCGTAAGTTCAAAGAGACGTACTGTTTTCCATCCATCAGGATCCAAGCATGCAGTAATTTTTGTGTTGATACCAGGCAGTGGTCCAGGTTCCCGAGTAACCTTTCCCGTGGATAGTTTAATCGCTTCGGCAGTTTTGTACACATCATCTGTACCTATTGCAATCTGTTAAGTGGAGAAATAAAAGAAAACATCTTCAAATTAGGGGCAAGTAACTATGGACATAAAATTACAGGGTAAAAAAGCATTTCAATTATTTTAAAAATGAAAACTGCAGCAGTTTCTGTTAGTGAAGAAATCAAAACTTCATATCATGACCACAACAACGAAACCTCGTCAGAAGATTCCATAAGAAAAGAAGAACAAGATAATGAGGAACTTCTGTTTACCTGAGCGTAAGCATTTCCTTTATCATATTCGGTGACTCCATAATTGTAAGTCAACTCCAGAACAGTAGTTTTATCTTCTGGACCATAACCCAGCATTGCTATGGTATACTGCCCAAGAAAAGGCCATAAAAGGGCCACATGTGAAAGAAGGTAAGCACATGTCCAAAGTGTCAAATGTTGGGAAACAAGCAAGATGAAACCTAAGACTTCCATAAATATTTAGTGTACCAATATTTCTAAACAAACACACATCAAAAGAACATAAGAGCAAAAGGCAGATTACACTGAAAAATACATAAAAAGTGAGTCATAATACCTTGTTCTCTGGATTATCTCGTGTACGAAGCAGCTCCATACCAAAAGCCTAAATGGCCGGCAACCACATAATCATTTTCATGTTGTGTAAAGAAAATAAAAACTGTGAAGTTTGAACCGACTTAAAATAGGATTGAGCCTGACCTTCTCATAAAATTCTATCGAACGATTAAGATCACCCACTCGAAGCATCACTTGGCACAATGGCTCGGGAGTGGGACCTCTTTCCAAAAGTTCAAATTTGTAACCATCCGGATCTTCAACAAATGCAATTACTGTTTTGCCTCCTTTAACAGGACCAGGTTCTCTAGTTATTTTGCCACCCTTAGCTCTTATTAGCTCCACTGCTTTTGAGACCTAATAAAGAATCGTATAGACAAAGAAATTCCAGCATTTGTGTTGGTCAAAAAGGCCAATAGAGAGAAAATCCTAAATAATAACCAAAAATGAACCTCCACTTCACGGCTTCGCGCCTTGTGAGATTGAGGATAAAGGTCCCCAACTCACCAGGAATGAACACAGTATGAGAGGTCAATATGTTAATGACTGATACTAGAGGTACTAAAGTTAGGAAAACTTACATCATCAACAGCAATACCAAAATGGCCAAATCCACTTCCAATATCGTACTTGTCAACTCCGTAATCTGAAATATTGTTAAATGAACCATAAATATTAAAAGCTTTCTTTGCACAAGCATGTACAATACAACCTACTTCATAAAGTGTAAATTCCTATAATTCTAAGGAATATTAGGTTTTTGCAGACCTTAAGAGGAACGTCAACATAGTCAAAATCCATAGGGCCCAAATTGGATTAGCTTTTAACTTACAAGACCTTGGGCCTCTTTGGATTAACTTATTTAAGTTTATCTACCGACATAAGCACTTGCAAAACTGTTTGGAAGAGCTTAAGGGAGCAACTTATGACGTGTCAATAAACTCTCCATAGTAGCTTATGAAAACAGTTTGACTTTATTTTATCTTTGTTAATAATGTATACATAAGCAGTTATATGATAAACACTAATGTTGTAAGCGTTTGATTAAGTTGTTTATCCAAACAGGACCCTTCTCAAGTCAAATAAGTTTATGGTTATTCACTAACGAAAAAGTATTTATAAGCTTATAGATGTTAATGAAGAGGTTAAACGAGATAGCTTCTCAAAATATTGAGAACTCGAAGTTATATATATAGCAAGTTTGGTTTAGCATTTCTTATTCTACAAGTGCTTATTGAAAAATGTATCCAAAATGAATCTAATATCTTACTGTATGTGAGTTCAATAACAAATTGTGAGTCTTCAGGTCCATATCCAAGAAAAGCATTAGTATATCTCTCTTCGGGTATGTCACGCTTTCTGAGGAGCTTCATTCCCAGGCACTCAGTATAAAATCTGAAATCACCAACAGTAGAGAGTAAACTAAATATACACAACAGTTTTAATCGATTCTATTCAATTAAAGAGATGATTATATTAGAGGTGCAATAAAATGAATAATGGAAGTATATATATATACTTAATTGTTCTATCCAAGTCCCCAACACGATATACAACATGAAGCATTCTTCTCTTATCTTGTTTAACCCATTCCAGAACATTTTCTGATGAAGCAGCAGTGACCGGTGAGGACACATTCCCAGATGACATAACTCTCATAGAGTTTCCATCTTGTCTTAACAATCTACACGCTTTCATGCCAAAAGTTTGGGATTGTGGAACTGCTGAATAACAACAAATCCAAAAAAAAACTATTTTAGTTCACAAAACTAAACAATTCATTTCCAATTAACTAATTAATTTAATGATGAATAAAAGATGGAAATTCTATTAGCCTAAGTATAAATTAATGAATTGTTGATAATTTGAGGTTAAATAGTATAGTAGAGATAGAAGAAGTTACCGGTGGAAAAATGGGAGAAAGAGAATCTGGGAGAGCGATTGAAGAGAGGTGAAAACCTAAATGAAGAAAGAGTAGGTCGAATTGAACTAGCCATGGGAATTACTCTCACCATCGCTTCGCTCTTCTTCTGAGTCGGTGAAGTGAACTCAGTGTTGTGTTGTGTTGTGTTGTGTTGTGTTGTGGATGATGAACAATGAATTATGAGCACAAGAATGGAATATCAATAAAATATTAGTACTATTAATTAACCCAAAAGTAAAGCAATGGTAAAATTAATATATTGTGGATTTTCTTTATTCCTTTGCGCTGTTAATTAATTTGCAATTGCATGCAACATTTTTTCAACCCAAACGAGGCTTAGGCTTTACGGTGTGTGTCTGCTTACAACTTACAACCCAGACCATCTCTAACCGTCAACGTGTCTAAAGTCACTTGCTTAACTCATTTTTACTGTAATAAAATGTGTTTCTTACAATTTTTTATTAAATAATCATTTTTATTTTTTAAAAATTTGTGTTTATTGTTACAGTGTTATGAAAAATTTAAAAATAATTTAAAATTTGTTCTAAACAATAAATTATTTTTATAATTGATTATTTTATAATTGATTATTTTTAAAGTGATTTTAACTAGAAAGGTAAAATAATTTCTCAATTTTTTTAAAAAATTTTCAATTATGAAATATCAAAATCATTTTTTTAAAATCTATAACAAACTGTCTAAATCTTTTAATTTCATAACTCAAATAATTTTCATTTTAATTGTAATTTTTTTGGTACAATAATAATCTTTTCATGTAAACACTTTAATACAATATAACATTTAAAATATTGTGTCACTGTGTATTTCACTTTTAACTCTCACTCTTTTTCCCCCTTAACCATGCTCTTTTCATTTTATTTTAAAATAGTTGTTTTAAAAGGTATCTCTCTTTTTTTCAAGTTTAACAAAGAGGTATTTTTAATGTGACGTATAACAATGAAAAAATAATTGAAAATTGAAATTATGATGGGAGAATGAATGGGCAAAGGACTTCAAGTAATCCTTATCAATGAGAAAATTAATTATATTGTTGGTTGGGTTATTGATTCACCGAAATATGATAAGAGAGATGTTATCTGAAATAAGAAATAAGATAAGAGTATTAGAGTATGGTATTATGATAATAGCGCAAGATACAAAATTGAAGACAAATAAACCAATACATCATCCGAGAATTAGTGGTTATGATAGCAGTGATAGAATAGCTTTGTAGCGGTGATAAATTAATTATTTGTATATTGCTTCATAATTTTGTAGTTGCGTATTTTATCTTTATCTTATTATTTATCGGTTTTAACTATCTGATTTTTAGAAAAATTGAGCCTTAATAATCAAGAGTTCGTTTGAAAGATAACTAAAATTTGATCAAGAATGATTCAGCTATGATTCGAACTCAGACTCCAATGAACGTTTTTACTTAAAAATCATTAGTCACTTGAGCGCAATCACTTAGTTTATCTTAAGATATTGTTAATTGCAACTATTTAATACCTATCAATTGAAACTTTTATTTCAAAGTTTATGATGTAATAAAATTGATATTTTTGCATTTTCTAATTTTTATTTTTTATAAAACTATATGTTTGCTTAAATGTTCATCTTCTTGTTAATGTACTACTATCAAGTTTAGGAACACCACAGGGTTCCTTGTTACTTTCTCTAGCAGGGTCAGCTAGTACTAGAAATATAACAAGTTATATAGAAGGAGGATAGTGGGAGTTACTCAAGAGGATCATTGAATTCTCTGATTTCTTGACATTATTTCCACAAAATTTGTGTTAAGCTCGTATAATAATAGAATCTATAGTAATACATGCAATCAACTAATATTTTTTTTTTTTTTTTAACTATGCAGTGTTACTGAAGTTAAGATATGAAACTTTCATTTTTAAGATTCTGCAAGACAAGAAAGACTGTCAAAAAATTATACAAGCAAAATAATGAATGGCTATGTTTTAAAATTAAAGTTGGGGCAGAAAATTTGTAGTAGCACCATTTATTAGTTGGCACTTTACCTTAATTATTTTTGGATTAGTTTATATACATAATTAATATTAAAAAAATTATACTATTAATCCATTATAACAATTGAATCAATAAAAATATTTAATTTTGATTATAATTATTCATAAAGTTATATATACAAGTGATTGTGATTTACTTTTTAAAATTATGATGTATTAAAATTGATCTTATTATTTGAATATTATATTTAGATTTTAAACTTGAAACTTTATAATTGTGTGCGTAAGTTTTAAGTAATTTTTATTACTTGAGTTACATAAAAAAGACTTTTTAATTTTATACAAAAAGAAGTTTTTCAATTTAATAAGCATTACTGCATTGAAGATGTGAACACTATAATGTTTCATTTTTGTGTGTTTTTGTTAAAAAGTAAAATGCATATTTGAAATTCGAACACCATAATGTTTCATTTTTGTGTGTCTTTGTTAAAAAAGTAAAATACATATTTAAAATTCATACGGAATACACCAAATAGAGAAAATTGTGTATGTGAATCGTTGCTGTGCATGAGAAACTATGTCTATATGCCTTTTAATGGTCAAACAAACTTGTTACAGTGGTTATTCTTAGTCAATGAAATCAATCTAATCTCTACACACCACTGCATAATATCTGTTTTATATAATTATATAAGTCATCACGTCTCTCAATCTTTTCCCTTTTTTGTATCAAACAGCGATTATATCGAAATCAGTCCTTTTAAATTTAATTGCAGTTTTTATTTTCTATTTTTACTATATTTACGAAATTCATCTTCGTATTTTAAAATTCGATAATTTTAGTTTTCTATAGATATTTAAATTAAAAATTAATAATTTATTATAATTTAAATAGAGTGTATATGATTCCACGATATATAACCATCTAAATAGATTAATTATTAAAATATCATGAATTAAATTATAAAAATAAAAAAATTCTGAAATTGAAAGTTAATTTTTAGAGAAATTTCTTGCGATCTCATAGGTGTTAATCATTCTATATCATCGTATCTTATGTCACCTTATTTAAAATATACTACATCATCATTTTTTAATTAAAAAATTAATATGAATGATTAAAATTATCAAATTTTAAAATAAAAATATCTATTTTGTAAATTGATAAAAATAGAGATCTAAAACAGCAATTAAATCAATAAAATATAAATTTATTTTGTGATTTTATCTCATTATATCTAATTCTATTTTGAGGGTGTTTCCGGATAAAACCTGAATACAGACACCTTATAACGAGTGTCATCTGTTAGAATTGAAACTATATGTAAAGCCTCACAAAGGAGGTTTATGAGAACACCATTGTTCTTTTTGTCTATCTCCTTTTTGGCTGAGAAATCAACTTCAACAACAAAAGAGACAAAAGAAACATATTGTAAACAAAACAAATAAAGTATGGCAGGTGGAGGATTTGCTGATCCAGAGGCTCTTAAAAGGGCTCATCTTTATGAATATAAGATTACAGGGTACTTTATTTTTTCTTGCATTGTTGGTGCTCTTGGTGGTTCTCTCTTTGGATATGATCTTGGTGTTTCAGGTGAGTATGTCCTTCAAAAATCATGTTTTATGAATTGTTAATTCTCATATTGTCCTATAAATATTATCATTATCTAATAAACATAACATAGAAATAACTCAAAAATCTTAAACAAGCAGTGCTTTCTATGAGAGTAATGCTTATAAGTTATTGCATTCACAATCACATGTTAGAATAGAAAGTCAAGTGGTTAATGGTTAGTATCCTTTCAGGTGGTGTTACTTCCATGGATGATTTCTTGATAGAATTCTTCCCCCAAGTGTATGAGAGGAAACATGCACACATGGAAGAAACAGATTACTGTAAATATGATGATCAGATGTTGACACTCTTTACTTCTTCTCTTTATTTTGCTGCCTTGGTGTCCACATTTGGTGCTTCCAGCTTAACAAAAAACAAAGGGAGGAAAGCCAGTATTGTTGTTGGTTCTGTTAGCTTCTTCATAGGAGCTGTCCTTAATGCTGCTGCCTCCAACATTGCAATGTTGATCACTGGTCGTATCCTTCTTGGCATTGGCATTGGATTTGGTAACCAGGTAATTTGATTGCTCCAAAATGATAAATGATGTGTTTGTGTCATGTTTGGATAAACAACTTATTTAAACGCCTATAGCAGAAACGTTTCTCATATAAATGCTTATGTTTAGAAATTGATTGTCTCATGCCAGCAATTCCATGCATTCACGTAGTCAGGATGTCGGTGATCTTTGGATCGAAATGGGACGGTCTAAATTTCAATGTAGATTTTAATTGTTTTTTAGAAGTGAAAATACCGAGCTTAGAATCTAAACCGTTTGATCTCATCGTAATAACTGCCGACTTATTGGCTGCATAAATGCCTGAATTGACAAATGCAGACAATCCTATTCCTTGTTTATAAACTATTTTTATAACAAAAGATAGAATAAGTTCAAATTATTTTCATATAAACTATAAGTTGTTTTCATAAGCTATCTTGGAGAATTAACATAATTAAGCTAAAATCAACTTATGGACATGTCATGAATTGTTTCTATATGCTCTCTTTGATAGTCGAACAAGTAGATATATATGTAGATAAACTCAAATAAGTCGATCAAAATAGACTCTGACATATTTTTGTGTTCTCCTTATTGTTTAGGCTGTTCCATTATATATCTATCAGAAATGGCTCCTGCAAAAGTAAGAGGAGCAGTGAACCAACTATTTCAACTAACAACTTGTTTGGGAATTTTGGTTGCTAACTTGGTAAACTATGCCACTGAGAAAATTCATCCTTGGGGATGGAGATTATCTCTTGGTTTAGCAACAGTTCCAGCAACTGTTATGTTTATTGGTGGTTTATTGTGTCCTGAGACACCAAACAGTCTTGTGGAACAAGGCAAAATGGATGAAGGAAGAAAAGTATTGGAGAGAGTTAGAGGTACTACCAATGTTGATGCTGAATTTGATGATCTTGTTGATGCAAGTAGAGAAGCACAAGCCATTAAGAACCCATTTCAGAACCTTCTGTTGAAAAAGAATAGGCCACAATTCATAATTGGTGCTTTGGCTATTCCTGCATTCCAACAATTGACAGGAAACAACTCTATTCTTTTCTATGCACCTGTCATTTTCCAGACTCTTGGATTTGGATCTGGAGCCTCTCTTTATGCTTCTGTGATTACTAGTGTTGCACTTGTTCTTGCCACTTTGATCTCTATGTTTTATGTTGACAAGTTTGGTAGGAGAGCTTTCTTTTTGGAAGCAGGTGTTGAAATGTTCTTTTGCATGGTAAGTACTATCTCACACTAGCTTTTCTTTTGTCCTTAGTTTTCATTCTACTTTAAGGGTATATTAATATTTGGAGTAGCTTATTGAAAAAATTGATTATGAAAAATTGATATGCAGGTTGCTACAGCAGTTGTTTTGGCTCTTGAGTTTGGTAAAGGTAAAGAACTATCATTTGGTGTTAGTATATTTTTGGTTATTGTGATTTTCATGTTTGTGTTGGCCTATGGAAGATCTTGGGGACCCTTAGGGTGGTTAGTTCCAAGTGAACTCTTCCCATTAGAGATAAGATCAGCTGCACAAAGTGTTGTGGTTTGTGTTAACATGATCTTCACTGCATTTGTGGCACAATTCTTCCTTTTATCACTTTGCCATCTTAAATATGGAATCTTCTTGCTTTTTGGAGGCTTGATTGTCTTCATGAGTTGCTTTGTCTTCTTTTTCTTGCCCGAAACAAAGCAAGTTCCAATTGAAGAGATTTATCTTCTCTTTGAAAATCATTGGTTCTGGAAGAAAATAGTAGCGGATGAAAATCAAGAGAAATCAAAAGAACCTGCATAAGATGTAAACAAATTCAACAATAAAAAATTGTTGTATTAAATTTATTTATTTCTTTTTAAAGAAATGACCTTTTGTGTTTGAAAAGAGTGAGAAGAAATAAAAGTATCACTGTGGACTTCTTTTTCATTTCTCCATAGCATGCTTTTGGTTCAGGCTTAGTGTTATATGACTAGTTTTAGTTGACCCCTGGATCAGTTGACATAAAGTTGTCATAATAATATGTTTTATCTTCTCCATTAATTTTTATACATGGAAGTGGAATACACTTTCTGTATACTTTCTAAAATACATCTTCATTAATTAGTATTTCACCTTCTTTTTATGACAATATTTAACTTCAAGAGTCTTTCATCAAGATAAAAAGAACTCACATTTTAGAAAATAAAAATATAAAATATTTTCTACAAAGTAATTTATTTTATAAAATTTGTGTTAATTTTGTTTGTTAATTGTTAATAAATAAATAAAAGACTTTTGAAGTGAACAATTATCTATATTTTTTAACGAGGACCAAACATGGAAAATAAAAAAGAAGGATAAGATAAATTACAAGTCAAATGACTTTAGAATATTTTTACAATTTTAATATTTGTTTTTAGTTTGCTTCTAAGTGAAACACTTTAATTGTGTTAAGTTTCTTTTTTGGAGTTTGTATCTTGCTATTTTGGTAACTTCTTCTTTACCTCAATATTCTCAAAGGTCTCCAATATGTGTTGGATTGACCAATCCGGAGGTACAAAATAAATTGGTTAATCTTGATGTGTATTCAAATACACTGGGGTGAGAAAAGAAACCACTTGCTCCTTTTTCGTTTAGTTGACTATGGACTTTTATAGTGGGCTTGAAAGGTAATTTATTCTCTCACCCTCTTATGTTTTTAAAAACTTTTAAAATACATTTTCGAATTAATCAATCCAAAGAGCATTGAGGTGGGAGAAAAGACTTTGTTCCTTTTATACCTTTTGGCAAATCAATTTGGCTATTGAATCTTGGATTAAAATGAGAGTTATCGTTATCTTATTCTTGTGGCAGATCTTTGTTTCGATCTTATCATTATCATTAATGTTATGATCATGCATACCACTTTTCATCTTCTTTCATTTGTATGTTTCATTTCTTTCTTAATTGTAAAATATTCTTATGTTTTCTTTTACTTTCTTGTTAGTTTTTCAAGAAATTTACACTAAGTACAAAACATTTGTGTTGTGCAACTATATGGTTACACATCATTTCTAGAAATAATAAAAATACCAAATACTATTTTTATTATTGTCATAAATACATATTTATTAGTTAATGTTTCATCTTCTTTTCCATGACAATAACTCTATGTAAGAGTCTCTTATCAAAGTAAAAGAAATACGCATTTAAAAAACTAAATTACAAAATATTTTTACATATACATGACTTTAAATCTCGGTATATTATAGAACTAAAATTTAAATACATAATCATTAAGTCCCCAACAATGTTAATTAAATTAGTAAACAAAATAATCTATAATTCATTTTAGTCGATAATAATATGTATCCATGAAAAAATAGTGATGTGTCAAACAAAATCAATATTCAATTCTTT
>JBBPBP010009779.1:1669369-1684551 GCA_037974735.1 Cicer chorassanicum
TTTGGAAGCAAGATATAGCAATTATTTATTTCTTATACAATAGATATACGGATCATTGTATAAAAAAGGTAAAATAATTAAAGGCTAATTTTGTTTTTATCCTTATAATATGAAGTAAATATGATTTTAGTCATAATTTTTTTTTAGATTTCATCTCTATCATTTTAAAATTTTCACTTTAAGTTTTTCATTTAAATTTAATCATCTAAAAAAATATGCTCTGTCGCATGATAACTTAGATTTTTCAATCCGTGTGGCTTTTAGTATACTAATTAACATGATTGAATACATTAATTAAAAATAAAAAATAATTTAACCCAAGATTGAGTAATAAACCCAGACGAACCCTAATTCCAAATTAAACTGACATAAAAATTCAATTAATTTTTGCGTTTTCTTTCTCTACACATAGGTAATTAAAACGATTCTTTTTCTTTTTGTGTTTGATGATGGTGATCCTTCAGGTTGCTTGCGATTGACGATTCTAAATTTAGAAATGATTCTCGATATGTGTTTATGTTTATGTTCCTGAATTGAGAAAAAAAATATTGTTGAACAATTTAGATATGAGTTTGGGTTTAAAGATGGGTTTATATTCCTTTATTTTTTGCTGACTTTGATTAAGAATTTGTTATTCAAAGCAATTTGTTTTTCTTTCTCTCACTTTTCAATAATGTCTGCTGCTTCGTAAGCCTTATGCAAGTGCCAACCATTTTTTTCTTGAAAAAGAAATCTTTTTTCTTCAGTCTCCTACTGATCTGGGTATTTTAGATTTATTTTTAATTTATAGTTTCTTATTCTAAAACCATGTTAGCTATATTAAAAGTCACATGGATTCAAAAAATATAAAATATCCAATTCATCATGCGACGTCAGCATATTTATATGACTAAACTTAAACAATTGAATAAAATTGAAAATTTTGAAATGAAATGGATGAAATTAAAAAAAAAAATTATACAAACTAAAACCATACTTATCATATATTAGAAGAATAAAAAAATACAATTAACTAAATGATTAATATTGCTTGTTTATTGGGGATGGTGGGAGACAAATCAGACAATGAATAATTGTTAGACAACATTTGACTATTTATAGTAAAAAAATATACTCTATTCTTTTCAAAACAATTGTAATATTTATAAAAAAAATTATCCTAAAAAGACTATTGTTTTTTAGTTAAACATAATTTTAATTTATTCTTTCTCAATTGTATTCTGTAATTAATAGTTTATACACTATTCTTAATTTATTATTATGTACTTTATATTTATAATAATTAAAATATATCAATAGTTATAATGATAATTTAATAAAATAACTTTTTTATTTTGTTTTAATCGGTATGAAATGACAAGGGTTATCTTTTGAAAGGGAATAACTATAAACTTTCATTAAAAAAAGTAAATACAAAATAAATGCATAGTTGTTCGCAAACAGCCATCAAGTTAGACAACACAGGATTTATAACAACCATACACAGACAATCACACAGCTAGGTAGTGACTAATATATTTTGAAGGGGTAAGATTTAATATCTAAGTCCCAAGTCAAATATGACTGTATTTTTTGTTCTTGTCATTATCCAAAAATTCAATATCCCATATCTATAATTAGATTATTATAAATCGCCCTTAGATGCCACTTAATCCTTATTCGCAATTATAGGAGTGACTAAGTAAGTAATTTTGACTCACAAGGCATCAATTTCAAACCTATAACAATTTTGAGTGCTTTTTCTAAAATCCGTTTCATTAGTGTTATAGTAGGATTGGATCAATTACTTAATATTTTTGTTTCCTTCTTTTGCTCCTATCTTTCCTAACTTATTTTTCACACGTAATTATGATAAATTTAATTTATATATACTACTATTTTGTAAATAGTTTTTATATTATCGATTACAATAATTAGTCAATTACAACGAGGTCACAATTAAACTTTTTTTTTTCTCAGATATTAATTTTAACATATGAAATTGAGATTTGCTGACGTGTATACACTTGGAGTTGACTTACTGGTTCATTATTATCTATATTAATAATTTATTATTATACATATATAATTTGTTGACGTCATTATTATATATATATATATATATAATAGATGAAGCATAGTAGTTTGTGAGTTGAGTTTAGAGTTTTTGTGAGAGAAAAGACTGACACAAAGAGAGCAATGGCTGGTGGTGGGTTGACAAATAAGGCTCCTGGAAAAAGGGCTCATCTGTATGAACACAAGTTCACTGCATATTTCGCTTTCACTTGTTTTGTTGGTGCTCTTGGTGGTTCTCTTTTTGGTTATGATCTTGGTGTTTCAGGTTTGTTTTAATTCCTCCTGCAATTTAATTTAATTCAATTCATGTTAATTTAATTTGTGTTGTTTTTGTTTTTGTTTTCTCACATCATCTGATTACAGTGAAAAACAATGTTGTATAATCCGATCGAGTAAGTTCTGATACCACGTTAGGTTTCTCTTTATAAACTATTATAGAGTTATTTTTCTTATCAAAATGTGGAACTTGAGTTTTTTTTCCATATTGAATTCTGATAAACTCAAAGATCTAAATTATCTAATGACATCCTCTTTCTCTTTGTCTCTGTAATTTTGAGGTGTTTTTATTTTATTATTAACTTTTAAAGAAAAAACATTTTCTTTGTTGTTTGTCATCATTGTAAATAATTTGATATACTCCCCCACCGTCTTAGATATAAACAACAAATTAAATATATTTAGTACAAAGTCAAATGTATTTCATCTAAATTTAAATAAAAATACATTTGATTTTATTCTTTATACTTTTTAATCAAATACATCAGAGTATATTACTTGTGAGTAGGTAAAATAATTTGAGATATGATGGTTCAAATATTTTTTTTGAGGTTCACGTGATATCTTTGCCTTGAATTTATGACCTGTTTTGAAAATGGACAAAAAGCCAAATATTGCAGACGTATGAAGAGAGGAGAGAAAATAGTCATTTTTTAACCATTTGAGCAAATACAGGATAAGTACTATTAGGTCCACTTTTCTGCTTGTTTTGGGATATTCCTTATTTTGTACATTTTCCAACCTGGAAAAGCAAAAACTTCACCAGAAATTTCTGCTGTTAATTGCAATTCCTTATGACATGAAACAAACACTGCATCTGCATTGGCTCTTTTATTTTGTTTCATTACTTATTACTTATTTATTAATGTTGTTACTGTTAGAAAATTTCATAAAGATTTTCCAGAATGGATATTGGTTATGTCCCACTTATATGTTCACAATTTATATGTTTGACATACACATTATCATATGACAAGCTAACTTTGAAAAATGACTAAATTTTATCCCATGTCAAGCTCAAGAGCTTAGCCTGCCTAAAAAATGTAAATCTTGTAAAGAAATTGTGGAATTTTAATGTAATTTTCTGATGTAGTAGCCTTACAGTTTAAGTTTCACATTCAATATCATGAATGGCTCCACCTACATTTTCTGCTACAAAGAGTCTCTATTGCTTATTGCATATTTGGATTGATTGTGAGTTTGACGATGCCACTATGATTTTGCCAAAAACTATAGTTTGAAACTTCAATAATAAAATCAGTGTTACTGTCATTTTATTTTGTCAAACACACCCTGATTCCAAATATGTACTTAATGGAGTAGGAATGATAAATCATTATTCATGTTCATATTGATATATTGATGTAAAGTAGTATCACTGGAACTTTACTTGGTATTTTTTCAGGTGGAGTGACCTCAATGGACGATTTCTTGAAAGAATTCTTCCCAGACGTGTACAGAAAGAAGCACGCGCATTTGACAGAGACTGACTATTGTAAATATGACAACCAAGTGTTGACACTTTTCACATCATCTCTTTATTTCTCAGCACTTGTTATGACATTTTTTGCTTCCCATCTAACAAGAAAGAAGGGTAGAAAGGCCACTATCATAGTAGGAGCCATTAGCTTTCTTGTTGGAGCAATCCTCAATGCAGCTGCACAGAACATTCCAATGCTAATCATTGGCAGAGTCTTTCTTGGTGGAGGCATTGGCTTTGGAAACCAAGTAAGTCACATAACACAACATGCTCCAAATTACAAATATCATTCATATAAAGTAGCCTACAACACGACACTGATATGTAGACACCAATAAAAATTTAGAAAAGACGAAGTGATTGAATGTAACTACGTATCTCAATGTCCGACACTAATACGTGTCAATTGTCAAACACCAAATACACTTTCAATATGAAGTGTTTGTGTTTTACATTTGTTTGTTTTCTTCTTATTGTCATGTCTAATTGTGCAGGCTGTTCCTTTGTATCTATCTGAAATGGCTCCGGCTAGAAATCGAGGAGCAGTTAACCAACTGTTTCAGTTCACAACCTGTGGTGGGATCTTAATTGCAAACTTGGTGAACTATTTCACTGACAAAATCCATCCCCATGGTTGGAGAATATCACTTGGTTTGGCAGGCTTTCCAGCAATTCTAATGCTTCTGGGAGGTATATTTTGTGCTGAAACACCAAACAGTCTTGTGGAACAAGGAAGATTGGATGAAGCAAGAAAAGTGTTGGAGAGAGTTAGAGGTACAAAGAACGTTGAAGCTGAATTTGAAGATCTAAAAGAAGCAAGTGAATTAGCACAAGCAGTGAAGAGTCCATTTAAGATACTTCTAAAGAGGAAGTATAGGCCACAACTAGTAATAGGTGCATTGGGGATTCCAGCATTTCAGCAGTTAACAGGAAATAACTCAATCCTCTTTTATGCACCTGTCATCTTCCAGAGCTTGGGATTTGGTGCTAATGCATCTCTTTTTTCATCTTTTATTACCAATGGAGCTCTCCTTGTTGCCACTGTCATATCAATGTTTTTAGTTGACAAGTTTGGTAGAAGAAAGTTCTTCCTAGAAGCTGGCTTTGAAATGATATGCTGCATGGTAAATACTACTTGTTTTTGTTTATTATTATTATTATTAACTTATGTATCTATATTTTATATTATATATAAAGGGGATACTAAGTTTTTTTCTTCCAAATTTATCCTTTTTATCCTAGTGTTTGTCTGAACGCTAGTAATAAGTATAACCATTGTTAATTGATTGATTTGCAGATTATTACTGGTGTGGTTTTGGCAGTGGAGTTTGGACATGGAAAAGAACTCTCAAAAGGAATAAGCGCATTACTTGTTATAGTGATTTTCTTGTTTGTGTTGGCATATGGAAGATCTTGGGGTCCTCTAGGATGGTTGGTTCCAAGTGAGCTCTTTCCATTAGAGATAAGGTCAGCAGCACAAAGTATTGTGGTTTGTGTCAACATGATCTTCACTGCCCTTGTTGCACAATTGTTTCTATTGTCACTTTGTCACCTCAAATATGGAATCTTCTTGTTGTTTGGTGCATTAATTTGTGTCATGAGTTGCTTTGTGTTCTTTCTTTTGCCGGAAACAAAGAAAGTTCCAATTGAGGAGATTTATTTGCTTTTTGAAAACCATTGGTTCTGGAAGAACATTGTAAGAGAAGAAAGTGACCAAGAGCAAGGAAAGCCAAACGGAAGTCAGTAGTACCTGCTTAAAATTCTCAACAACAAAGCACATTGAAGTGAACAAATGTAGATTTTTTTTTTTTGTAATCAATGGTTTCATGCTTGCATGATAAACTATAAATAGATTACAGACTTTCTTAGAGGATATGTTTTAGCCTGTGTTTTTTTACTAAATATTTTTTAGCCTATTTTTAATCTCTTCCTTTCAAATTTAGAGATAAGATAAAACCAACTAATAAATTTACCTATCTCATCATTTCATCTACTTCTCTAACAGTAGAATGGAGGAGACAACACTTATTCCATCATAAAATATTTAACCATACTAATTTTGTTTTATATATTCAATAGATTTTTAATGTTATAAAATAAATAAATAAATTTTAATTTTAATCTATGTAAAAAATTTATTTTCGATTTTTATCCGTCTCAAATATGATATTAGTTTTTTTATTTATTTTTGCTTTTAATATGACATGGGGAATTTGATTTTAATTCACAATTTTTGTTTTGATCCCTTCAAAATCATATCTAGATTCACTGCTCTTCTTAAAAAACACGTAGTTTTCCGCTATAATCACTTCAAAATCTATTTCAATTGACTCAAAATTGAATGGTTCAAATTACAAACTCACTAAATCTATTTCAAGAGACTTTAACCGTAAATTTTAATTGTACGGACCAGATCAATAACTGCGTTTAGGAGTTACCGCTGGAAATTCATTTCCTTCAAAATCACCATGCTTGGGTTCAGGGGAAATTGCATTTATCTCCCCTGATGTCATTTTAAATGACATTAATACCCTTTTAGTTTTGGAAAAGCACTCACTTCTCTATATTCACTAAAAAAACTACACCAAACATTTGTTTGCCACTTACATCTATTCATGTCATTTACTATATGACAATTAAATTTTTCGCTTTAATTTGTAAAGATACGACTATACATCTAGTATTTGCAATTTTAAAATGTATGATTATGTTTTTAGTAGCACGACCAAAGTGTGTATTCTAGTGTTTTAATATAAATGACAGATAAAATTAAAAGAGTAACAGAAAACAAATGTTATGTATAATTTTTTTTTAGTGAAATAGCGGATCTGAGTGTTTTTTTAAAACTAGAGGGGCATTTAAAGTGACTCAGGAGATGTAAATACAATTTCCCCTAACATTTATTATCTGAGAAAAAAACAAAATTTAAAACTAGAGGGGCATTTAAAGTGACTTAGGAGATGTAAATACAATTTCCCCTAACATTTATTATCTGAGAAAAAAAAATTATTGAATTTTTTGACAGATAAAATAAACTTAAGCAATTAATAAATGTCACAAAAATAGACAAAAAATAGCGATTTAAGATTTTGAAAAGAAAAAAAAATAAGAACTTTTTTTTAAGAACGAAAAACATGTTAACCTTATTATGTCACAATTTTCATTCCATCTAATCTGATCAACCATTTCCCATCATTGATATCTAAACAAACTAAACATATCCTAAAGCCACAGAGGTTGACAAAATGACCCAAAGCCATTAACTCAAAGAGTTAGAAAGTTAAATATTGACAGCTTAGAATATTAGTATTAAGATAATATACGAATAATACTAATAATAGAAGTAGTGCAAAGTGCAGAGAAAACATAATAAAACTTAATATTTTACTATTATCACAAAGGCACCAAGTAAGATTGAGATGGGAAAAAATGTACTCTAATGGCTTCATAATTCCAGCCAGTATCATGTTAATAGTTTAGCAAGTTCATCAACTCCTAATGTTCCTTGTGGTACAACATTCTGAAATCGCTCATCAAAATTTTCTCTTTTTCTAATTCTAGGACTATTTTCTCTTTTACCTTTCGTGGTAACAGCAGTAGTTTCTCTTGTTTTCAAAGTACGAGCTTCTTGTTTGTCACTTGTCTCCGAAGTCAGAGCTTCTTGCTTATCCCTTTTTTGAACCACAGCCTTTCTATGTTTCATAAAAACAGGTCCCGGTGGAGCTGATTGGGCGAAGGAGACTGTGGTTTGATATATATTGTCTGCATCCAACGAATCTCTATCTAAAACAAGTGCACTGCCTTGCTCAACAGCTTGCTCCAATAGTAACGAAATTTCTTTCATACAAGGGGCAGCTGACCTTGATAACGGACTGACATCAGTCGCTCCTGAATCGTCTAGCAGCTCATCAGTGCGAGGATCCACCATGCCATAAATATCACTGTCGCTAGATCCTAGCATTGCATCTGACCCTGAAATTGAAGTAGAAAGACGGTCACTGAAACTTTTGTCGTCCATTATATCCAACATTTCATGGTTATCACTCATAGCATTCGAGGGGCATGTGATGTGGCCACCATCATGTGATATGTTTGTACCTGGGCTGGTGCTCCTGCAAGGTTCTGGCTCACCATATGAATCTGTGGCAACATTTGTGATTTCAGCATCAGCAATTGCAGACATAGATCGCTTGCTATTTTTTGTGGGACATGGAACCTCAGCCTTATCCACTGTCACATCATCTGGACAAAAGGAAATACTTGTGTCATGTGATAAATTGCTCACAAGCTCTACACGATTGTTCCGTAGATTTGGTGCTGAGACATCTAGAGCTTCTGAGGGCAGTGCTTTGTAACTTTTGTTGTCAGGATCGACTTTATTGGCTTCCTTCCGATCATCTCCGAGATCCGGTAAAGAGGACTTCCAATTCCGTCCCCTCCACATAAGTATATGCTCATTTTCGTACGAAAGCAATGTGCATGGAACAAGATCCTACAGTCAAAGAACATATGTGGAAGAAAGATGTTACAATAACGCCGTCGTCATAAAAAATAACCAGGATACACATGTCTATCCAATGATATGAAAAAAAAGGCCAAAACAAACGCACAAACGAATCCATATGCTCTTCAACACAGAAGCATAGTTGGTTATACCCTTAGTTTTGCTCCAATCTTTCGATAGTCACTTTTATTTAGCCCTTGACAGTTTATTCGTACTAGTTCACACTCTTCAAATGCCTCTCTGACATTATTTACGAGGTTAAAATAAACACCATTTTTTCCTGTTACAAGAAGAAAACATTCCGATACCTTAATAAGCATGTGTATCAGAAGAAGAAAGAAAACAACTCAATTGGTTCGTTGAGAAACTGTAATGAACATCCTTAAAAATTTACCTATCTTGCATATGGGAGTCAATGTCCTTCCCTTTTGACGCATTTCAGTTGCTTCTTCTAGCGTTAGACCTTCTGGAACTCGCTGAATCAGCTTAGGATAAACTGGAGGCACGGGTTTCCACAACATGAGAGGAAAAAGTGGACGTGTTTTATAATTATAATTTCTTCCTCGGAAAAGGTAAAGAACACCACCCCTTCTGTAAATGACTTTCCCTCCTGTCTTTTCCTGGCAAACCACATAACATATGACAAGAAGAACAAATATACTTGAGGGCAATTTTATTTGCATATTGCCATTTCCTCACAAATCTAGCATTTCCCCTATCACAACCTCCACCCTTCCTCCATTCCCTCATTACACCTATGATGGTGGACGATTGAGGGATGTGACTTGTGAGATATGTGAGGAAATGATAATAAATAATGAAGTATGAAAAAAAAATTACCCTACAATCAGCGGCAGAGCCAAAGACTTACAATTAGGGAGCCAATCACCTAAGCCAAAGACTTACTAAGGGGGCCAATAGTCAAAAACACCAAGCCAAAGACTTAGATTCTGTTTGTTTGAGATTTGTTTCACTGTGAACATGAGAATTTGGCTTTACAAGGCACTTTTACTGAAGCATGTATTTGAATTTTTCAACCAAAGTGCATCGGAACTCTACATTTTCTTCCATTTGCGGTGAAACAAATCTCAAACAAACAGGCACAGGCAACGTCCAAAGACATTACGGAGACTATGAAATTTGACCAATTTTGCACGGGAGAGGGACATAGCTAATACACAAAGGCAGGTAAAGGTAAACCATTTAAATTTAAAGAAAAATAAGCAAGTCATAAAGACTCAGATCATTAAGAGAAACAAAAAAAGGAAGCTGCCAGTGAACAAAGGAGTTCTCCAAAACATCAGTAAAAGCAAAAAAGGAATGATTAAGAGGCTATGCAGCACCGATACATCATATTGAAGGTGTCCAGCCTACGACACGGCACATGTTGATATCAGACACTGGCACTACGCCAACACATAATTTTTTCAAATTGTTACTAGTGTCAGTGTCAATATTGTGTTTGTATCTATGACATTTATAGATTAAGAGTATCTCCAACAAAACATGCGGCCCATATTGCTTTTATTGTTCTATAATTTGATTTTATATAAAGAAAAAGAACAAAAAGCAAATAGTGCAAAGAAGCAAAAACACACATTCAAACACCTGCTGAAATTTTGATCTCAAAAACTTCTCACAACATTTTTTGGGTGTTTTTCCTTCAAAAGAAGACCTTATGAATCGCAAGATAAACCTGTCATAGCCTATGAGGGAATAGGGCAATGGATGATGATGAAATATTAAAATGAAAGAAAACTCACCTCCAACTGGTGGCACACATTATCCATGTCAACAGTACACACTCCCAAACACTTGATCTTGCACACCCTTCTCCGCTTCCAATGAGCATGTATATTATCCAACATGTTATGCGTGAAACCATCTCTACCTAAAACACCAAAATTGAATCAATATGCACATAAAGGGTAAATACCTACAAACTATGAAAGCATATACTGATATACATAGACCAGACATGACACTAACACCTACATAATAATTTAAGAAGTGTAAATAATTGGATGCAACTACATGTGAGTAGATATCTACAAACTAGAAGCATAGACACACATACACATACACCACAAATAATTTAATAAAGGATTTAATTAATATAATCCACAATCAATGTAAAGCTTTTTTACGGGTTGAGATCCTCTTCATTTCTCAAAAGAAATGGAAAGTGTAATTACTGTAGTTTTTATGTATAAAGCCAATAAATGTGTAATTTATGTCACATATTTTAAAAATGTGTGCAAATATACACACAACTATAGTAATGGAAAAACTGGAGAGTCTTGAGAAATGGAGAGGATCTTGACCCCTTTTTAAGGCTGTCAAACAATCAGAATCATTGGATTATTCAAAACGTTTGACTTTAACTATAGTGTCGTATATGACAATGGACATGCCTACAATCTGTGAGTGTTACATAGCTATAATCACATAACTTTAGCACACAGAAGAGAAGAAAATGAATGTATATACCCATATTGAGTTGACGGCTAGATTTCAAGCAGCTTTGAACCAAAACTTTGATCTCCTCCTTGGTCAACGGTTCACCCAATACTTCTTCTCTGGACCGCACATACTTAGGACTAGTCCCAGGCAAATATGGACCGGGAGACTGAACCGGTTTAACCCCTTTCTTATGCGGAGGAGGAAGAACAAAAGAATCAAACTCCTTCAACTTCTTCTTACTCGGAGGAAGTGGGGGCCGTCCGGTCCAAGGTCTCGGCATAGTGACCGGTCCAAAAGGAACAAAACCCGGTTCACGCAATTTAAGAGGTTTAGCTTTGGGGGTTTCGGTGTAACTGTATTTGAATTCAAACGGAGCACCCTCAATTACGTAGGAGAGTCCGTCGTCGCTAATCTTCACATTTTCGGAGGCTTTACTTACCGGTTTCGGTGTTTGTTTTGGTATATTCGAAAACTTAAACGCTGGGTGAGATTGCGGATCGAGTTTGAGCTTTGATGGGTTGTTGTTGGGCTTTGTGGTGGGCCGGGATGTTTGGTCCGAATTGGAGTGGGAGAATTTGAGTTGTGTGGATGAACGTGGGTTTGAATTGGTGTCGAGGGGTGGGGAAAAGATGGGGAGAGTGATTGCGAGGTTTAGAGGCATTGTTGAAAACTGATTCGCATTTCTCACTTTAGTATGTTAAGATGTTCAACTCAAGTGACGAGATGAAAGTGTTTTTTTTTTTTTTGTTATTTTTGGATTAGTGAGCGGTGTTGTTTTGCCTGATTTTTCTCCCACGGCAACGACGCCGGTTGTCGTCTCCACCCACACCAACGTTATCCGTAACAACAAATATTGTGTTTTTATTACACCAAAGTGTGTGTACTTCTTGCCTAAAAAGAACAATAATCATCCGTAATTAATTTGGTTTTATCATAAATATTTTAAATAATTCAAAAATAATAATATGACATGATGTTTCATTTATCTGTCTAACACATTCAAATTGAAAATTCAGTAATATGTATGTAATACAGATTGATTCAAATAAAGCGATTAAGACGACGTTAAGCTTAAAAAAACAACGGAAGTGTTTGTTTTTGTATTTGGAATATATCTCGTATATAAAAAGTGAGTTAAATAAACTTTTAATTTTTTTAAAATTTTAAAATTGATTTTAGTTTACGTAATAAAAATTATATTTTTAATTAAAAAAAATTATTCTATAAATAATTTTAGTCTCTATTAAAATTTGTTTCATTTTATTTTGCAGACATTATAAAAATTCATTTAAAATATTTTACAAAATAATAATTTGAAGTAAATTAAATATGAATTTTTTAACACCATATAATTAAGATAAAGGTAGCAAAAGTATAGATCTAAAAACTAATTTTTAATTTCACTTTTTACGAAAAAAATTTATAATGATTTTATATAAACTAAAAAATGTAAATAAATTAAACACGAAATTTTGAAACTTTTTAATGATATGACATTAAACATATCAACGTGATAAAAGATAATTAGATTTATATTTATTTACTTTATTAAATATTAAAATAACTATTAAAAAAATAACTAAAACATTTTAGAAAAAAAAAATAAATTTCAAAGAGAAGAAGTTAAAAAAAAAAACATCTTCGTAATTTATTTTTAATTTTTTAAAACATTTTTATTTTTTAAATGTATTGTTTTAATGTTTAACGACGTGGCCAAATCTAAATCCACCTATATTTTGGTACGCCAACAAGCATGTCACATAATCATTTTTATGTTAAAATTTTAAATTAAGACTAAAATTGTAATAAGTGAAGTAGCAATATCAATCACAAGGAATGTGGATTTGAATTGTGATTTCCCTTTTTTTGTAAATATTAATTTCTGCTTTCAATTTATACTAACTCAAAGATCAATTTTGATTACTCATAAAAATCTAGAACGTTATTGGTTAGTTAAAAATAAGTGAAACAAATTATTCCTACATGATTAGTAACAGTGAGTGAGAAATAATAAAGGAAAAAGATAAGAGGACGTAGTCCACCCAATCATCAAA
Organism: Cicer chorassanicum; assembly: GCA_037974735.1. NCBI lineage: Eukaryota > Viridiplantae > Streptophyta > Magnoliopsida > Fabales > Fabaceae > Cicer > Cicer chorassanicum. The sequence continues at coordinate 1,682,202 of JBBPBP010009779.1, forward strand.
ATTTGTGATTTTTTTCACTAATGTATTTCAGACAAGAACAATCTTACCAATAATTGTTTGATTTTGTGGATTTGGCATAATAGTCCAGACTTTATTTTTTTCAAATTGGAGAAGTTCTTCTTGCATTGCTTTAATCCACGAGTTATCAACTATGGCTTCTTTAAGTGATTTTGATTCCATTTGAGAGAACATTGTCATGTTGTTGTTGTTATTGTCATTATAAAAGACATTATTGTTTTAATGCCATCAGATGTGTTTCCTATGATTTGATTTTGTGGATAATCTCCTATGGTTTTCTAGCTTATCTGAGGAATAGAAATGGAGATTGATGATCAATCACATATTTCTGAGGAACGGTCTATTGATGTTGCTCATATTGTTGTTCTTCTTTTTCATCATTTATCCTTTGTATCTCAAGATCTTCAAATTCATCAACTAATACGTGCATATTTATATCCACTCTTTTCGTTCTTAGATTACATATTTGATAACCTTTGGAATCAGTGGACTAACCTAAGAAAATGGTTTTGTTTGATTTAACATCAAATTTTCCTAGATTGTCTTTGTTATTTAAGATATAATAGTAGCTGCCAAAAATATGAAAATATGAGATATTTTGACTTTTTATTTTTCCATAATTCATATGGTGTTTTGTTGATAATTTTCTTATTGATACACGATTTAAAATGTAACAAGAAGTGTTGATTGTTTCAGCCCAAAAGTATTTCTCACATTTGATTCTTCCAAGATTGTTCTTGCCATTTCTTGTAACGTCTCATTCTTTCTTTGAACAACTCCATTTTGTTGAGGATTTCTTGCACAAAAGAGATTATGATAAATTCCATTTTCATAAAAAAAAAAAGCTTTTAAAAGATGTATTTATGAATTCTCCTCCATTATCATTTTTTTACAGAAATTATGTAAGAACTTTTTTCATTTTGAACTTTTTTACAAAAGGTTTGAAAGACATCAAAGGAATCATCTTTTTGTTTTAAGCAAAGTACCCATGTGTAACGTGAGAAATCGTCAACAATAACAAAACCATATCTCATTCATCCTAAACTCGTAGTTTTGATAAGACCAAAAAGATCAATGTGAAGTAATTCAAAAGGTTTTTGAGTTGAAACAAAATCTACTATTGACTTGTTTTCCTTTAGCACAAGCTTCACATACTTTATCTTTATCAAAACTTATTTTTGGCAGACCTCTATCAAGATCAAGTTTGGATAATTTTGAAATTGTTATCTTTTTTATGGACATAAAACATGATTTAGTAAGTAATTATTCAAGATATAAAAAATATAGATATTTCTTTATTGATCCAGAGAAACGAATTTTTTCAGAATATGCCTACTTGACTTCACATATGTTTGGTTTAAAGATAACTTCAAAACCATTGTTACACAATTGACTAACGCTTAGAAGATTATGTTTTAAACCTTCAACGTATTGAATTTCAACAATTTTTGCAGAGTTTTATTTACTTATAATACATTTACCTTTGATTTTGCCTGATCATTATTCTCAAAGGTTATGGATCCTCCATCCTTTTTGACATAGGAAAGAAAACATTGTTTATCTCCTGTCATATGTCTCGAACAACATTGTTTACCTTTACATTTGATTTTTGCACTTGATATTAATAGATTTTTAGGTACCCATTAATTGTTAAAGGTTTGATGTGGTAATTTAATAATTTTTTTAATAAAAAATAATGTTTTTAAATTAATTTTTTATTAAAAAATAAAATTGTGAAAGAACCCTAGATTGTTCATCTGCTTCCCTTTGTCTTCCTCATCACTATTTCCCCACTTTTCATCCTAAATTCAAAAATTTAAACAAAATTCAAAATAAAATCTAAAACTTCATATCCAACAAAATCCAAAACAAAAGAAGTGAATTCCATTATTTCAGATCTATGCAAAAACAATACTACAAACTCACCACTTCACTGTCACTTTTCTATAGTACATAATATCCAAACTTTAACATTTTGAAAAGTATATAAAAAAATCATTCAAAAAAAATATGTGTTGATGTTTTAAATAGACTAAAAATACTTGCATGATAATTTTGTAGGAATTAAAATTTTCTTTTACAAAAATTAAAAATAAAATTTTATAAGAATTAAAAACTTATTTAAACATTTACAAAATTACATTATTTATAAAAATATAGAAAACCAATCATAGTTAGCAATTAACAAAAATAAGCAAGTTCATTGAAACTTATGTTCATATCTTTAGTCTGTAGTACATGTTCTACATTCTTGCATAACTTTATATACAAAATTAGAGGTTCAAGTTCAATAATCTATTTTTGCAAAAATGAATTGCAACCTAGTTATCTT
>JBBPBP010009779.1:1685662-1701057 GCA_037974735.1 Cicer chorassanicum
TTATTATTATTATTATTATTATTATTATTATTATCCTTAGATAAAACAAATATTATATTCTGGTAAGTCTTGAGTCTTGACAAATGTTATTAAATTCCGGTGTTTAAACTAATACAAACTTTTTATTAGTAGAAATTTAACATTACAATTTTAAAATATTATTTTTTGGTTTATTTATTATATTTACAGTCATTATTGTTAAATTTATTAAATTAAATTTTTGTTTGTTTTAAGTGTTTGTTGAAAAAAAGCATAATGGATCCAGACGTGTATATTTAAGTACAATTGACCAAATCCTTTTTATTGTCAAAAAATAAATTGACTATTAAGAGAAATGATTTGATCCTATTTCAACCAAATCCTTCAATCAAACCAATCACAAATTAAGTGGAATTCAACGGACAACGAATAATAAAAATAAAAATAATAATAATATAATCCAATAACTAAACACTACTCACATCAAATCGAAATAACAAAGATAGTTACTATTAATAGAAACTTAAAATAACAAAGATCTCATTGAATGAGATAGTTACTAAATTTTTAAGATCTTTGTTATCATTGATAACTTATTGATTTTTACTTAAATTTTTACATTGATAACTTAATGAGATCTCATCAAACCAATAATGTTTGAATTTTTGCCTAGATTAAAAGTTAGGGACTTTAATCTCTTCCGCTTGTGGGGTTAGTGATTTTTTTTTTTTGCTACGGACCAAGTTGAAGATGAAGCAACAAGGTTAGTACTGTACTTCTCGATTTTGTCCTTTTCCTTCCAATGTAGATCAAGCAACAACAACTAATGTTAAATTATTTGCTTTTACTTTCTTCATGTTCTTTAAGTTCTATCTTATTGAAGCTGCGCCGTTTAACAAACATTATTGATTTTTCTAAACTCCAATTGTTTCTTTTTGATTCAGTTTTTGTGCTTTCTTATTTTAGGACCCTTTGATTTCTTTTCAAGTTTTCTGCCTGAAATTTACTGACTTGGGAACTCAGGAATATTGGGGAGGTTGAAGGCTGAAGGTCATTTTCCAAGAAAAATGATTATTAAAGTGATTTTGAGGTCATATAAGTTTTTGACAAGTTTACATGTTTCAAAATTTTCATGAGTTATTTGATAGACTCATATGGGAAACCAAAGATTGATTTTTGTGTTGGTAGCACTTGCTGTTAATTATTTACTGTTTCAGTCAATTTTGGTTCCATATGGAAATGGAAAAGCTCCTTGGTCTTCAAGGCATGAAATATCATTGCATTTCACACCAAAGCATTTCTCTATTCAGAATCCGCTTATACGCGATAATTCTGAAGATTTCAATGCTATGGTGGAGAAAGTGAATATTCCCATCATCAATGATGAATCCGGGCATGGAAATCAGTTAAAAGGTGTTTCTAAATTTGGGGTAAATAGAGATGATTTTCAAAGTTTACCTGAGAAGAAAAATGTTGGTAAAAACAACAGCTTGGAGTTGGATAATGTAGGTTCCAAGAAAAGTTTCATAGCAGTTTTGGCCAAGGACAGTAAGGTTGACTTTTCAGTGAAGCAATTTTTGGTTACAAAAAGGGGAATTTCTACAATTTCTCAGATGGTAAAAAGTAAAAATGTTGATTCAAGGGAACATGATCGTACAACTTCATCGACTAATCTGACTCATCTTGAAAATTCTCCTCAGAAAAACAAGATGAAGTGTAATATGCCACCTAAGTCAAGAATGTTAATACAGGAGATGAACCATATACTAGAGCGTCGCCGTGTTTCTTCTCACGCAATGGTATTATTATCTTTGTCAATTATGAAATTGTTATATGCACAAGTTATTGTTGTTGACTTTTTCTTTTCGGTTATTTCAATTTGGAGTTTCTACTTTTGATTGCAGAGACCAAGGTGGTCATCCGAACTTGATATGGAAATTCTTGCTGCAAGGTCAGAGATTGAGCATGCTCCTATAGTAACACATGACAATGAACTTTATGCTCCTCTATTTCGCAATCATTCTATGTTCAAAAGGTAAGCTTAATGAAGTTGTTAAAGAAAATATGAACTAAACTAAACTTAGTCCTACTCTAACATGAATTGGTTTTGACACATGCTTGTTTTGTTCACACCTGCTTTTTTTGTGCAGGAGCTACGAACTCATGGAACGCACGCTCAAAGTATATATATACATGGAAGGAGATAAACCAATCTTTCATCAACCTATACTTAAAGGACTATATGCCTCGGAGGGTTGGTTTATGAAATTGATGGAGGAGAATAAGCATTTTGTTGTGAAGGATCCTGCAAAGGCTCACCTGTTCTATATGCCGTTCAGTTCGCGTATGTTAGAGTTTGCTGTTTATGTACGTAACTCTCATAATCGGACGAATCTCCGTAGCTATTTGAAGGGCTATACAGATAAAATTTCAGCAAAATATCATTATTTTAACAGAACTGGTGGTGCTGACCATTTTCTTGTAGCTTGCCATGATTGGGTATGATGTTTGCTCTTTTTTATTTCCCCCCATAATTCCACTTGCATGATGAAGCATTTAATTGTCCCAACTTCCAAGATGTTATTCTATTATGATGGTTGAACTGGATTCCTATTTGATGTCACAATGGGACATATTCATTTTGAAGTCCTTTTTCCCTAGCTATGTCTTGTCCATTTACGGTAACAACCTTTTTTGTAGGACATCATGTCCTAAAATGGACCACTTTTATACTGTGCAACACCGACATTTAAAATTGAAGGCGTGTCCGATATCCAACACACGTCGTACCATTTAATTTCTTCCATTTTTCAAATTATTAATTAGTGTCAACGTGTTTGTGTCTATGTCAGTGATTCATAGCTTTTATGCAAAGTATTCTGCTGAGTTGCTTCATCTTTTGTTTTCCACCGTAGTTTGTATGTCATTATATAAATCAGCAGTGTGCGCAGTAGCATAGCACTATGCTTTTGTGCACATTTTATTAGAGATGAAAAAAGTTAGTTACAAATTAGTTATACTAGTTAGTTATGCTAGTTATAAATTAATTGCTCTCTTTGGCCATATAAGCCTCGTCGCTTGTACTCCTTGATGTAACCAACATTCTTATTATCAATACAATTTCCATGTTACTTTTCTATACTTTTCCCTCGTCTATGGCTTATATCTAGAATAGTAATATAATATCATAAATAGTAATACACATAGCTAGAAGATTTTCATCTCATGTTGCAGGCTCCATATGAAACAAGACACCACATGGAATACTGCATAAAAGCCCTCTGCAATTCTGATGTAACTCAAGGCTATAAAATAGGAAGGGACGTTTCTCTTCCAGAAACTTATATCCGGTCAGTACGAAATCCTCGGAGAGATATCGGCGGAAAACCTCCTCACCAAAGAACCATTCTTGCCTTCTATGCTGGAAATATGCATGGCTATTTGCGTCCGATATTGCTAAAGCACTGGAAGGACAAAGACCGCAATATGAAGATATTTGGCCCATTGCCTCATGGTATTGCAAGCAAAATGAATTACATCCAGCACATGAAGAATAGCAAATACTGCATTTGCCCGAAAGGGTACGAAGTCAACAGCCCGCGGGTGGTTGAAGCCATATTTTCTGAGTGCGTACCTGTGATCATATCAGATAATTTTGTGCCACCACTTTTTGAGGTTTTAAATTGGGATGCATTCTCATTAATCCTTGCAGAGAAAGATATTCCAAACTTGAAACAGATACTTCTTTCAGTGCCTGAAGAGAAGTACCTCAATCTACAACTTGGGGTCAGAAGGGTTCAGAAACATTTTCTTTGGCATACAAAACCATTGAAGTATGACCTCTTCCACATGACCCTTCACTCAATTTGGTATAATAGAGTATTTCAAATCAAGGTGAGGTGATAGTGAAAATGGCCCTCTGAGCTGTAGAGGGAATAAGAACTTGAGAAAGAATATGGTAGAAACTAGGAATTTGTATTTAGTGTCCTAGTATCTTACTAGTTCTTAGTGTATCAAAAAGAAAATGTTCAAGTTCATGTCAATGTACTTATCAGTGAACAAAGAAAACAGAACAAACTTTTTTATCAGTGAACCCACAAGTCTCATCTTACAAGAGTAGTTCTTTTTTAGGAGTTGTTGGATATTAAATGTGAATGCCTCTCTTAGTAAAGACATGAACTATATTTCACCACATTGCTGAAATGAAAGATTAACTCTTTTTGCTAGACGCAGCTACCATTTCTAAAACAGAACAAACCTTAATGGCTACATAATTGGGTTGGTCAAATACATTTGTCAATTCTAACCTTATATTTTTGTTTGTGGCCATATGAAAGTTCTAAACCAACTAATCAACTCAGTAGTATAAATATGCTAGCTCAGTTAGGTTTAAGAAATTGTTTCCAATGGATTGAGTTCTAGACCCCCACCTCCCCCTCCATACGTTGTTCTCCTAGTGGCTTTCTATCTTGATCCCTTTCATTTCTGTAATTTTCTCTTTGATGTATGACCAAAATGAATGCTTCACACTCTGTGTCACATGCATATATCTACGTACCAAATACATATTGCTGACATTGAGTTTGTAGCTGGTAGGCTTTATTTGTCCATTTTGCTCCCCATAGCTTAGCCTACAGCAGGATCAATCCCTGTAATGTGTTTAGGCTTCTTGCAGTTTTCAGTAGTCCAGTTTTTATTGTGACCCTATGTGCGAAGCAACCATTGGTTTTGCCGATAATTAATCTCTATCGAGAAATCTGTATGACTATTTTTTAGTGGAGTCTCCTTTTCCAAACATATTTTTTCTTTTAAAAGATTCGAACACAAGACCATACATAAAGAATTTGAGTCTAGTTTCACTTGGACCAGTGTAATATTGATAATAGAGTTTTACAAAAAAGATGAATAGTTGTAATTTTTTTCCTTCATTTTTATCTATGAAAAAGTATCCATAAAATGAGAGTAATATTAGTCAAAGTTAAGCAACAAATACCAACAAATATTTCATCACTAGTTTGTATAAGCTATTTTTATGGGTAATATAACTGCTTTTATTGCATAATAACTACTTAAGAGGTCAAGTATTCACATAATGTCTTCTTTAGAAATGACTGTGTGACCGTTCAATTAAAAATTAAACCGTATAAATATGAAATTCAATAATATTATATTTTTAAAAATAATTAAAATTACACACGTGTGAATATTTGCCGTCAGTGACGTGCACATATCCATATTCATATTTTGACCCAAAAATAGAAGAATTTACCTCTCTAAATCAAGTTAAAGTGTAAAATGATATAATGAATGATTGTTCCTTATTTTAACAAATTCTAGTTATGATGTAACTCTAATATGTTAAATTTCAGTAAAGTGTAATGAAAAAAAATGTTTGTTATACCATATGATTTGTCATGATTATCAATTTAGAGGATTTGTATCCTAATATCAATGATAGAGTAGTTAAAATAATAAAAAAAATATATATATATACATATATATATATATATATATATATATATATATATATATATATATATATATATATATATATATATATATATATATATATATATATATATATATATATATATATAAAATCCTGAGGAAAATAGGGAAGGTCAAATTGTGCATGCCCACGAAGGTCCAAGATTTTGCTCCCAGCTCTCCACGTGTCCCATCAACCCATCTTCAGAATGAAGCTATAATCATCACTGTCCTATCCCAATTTTCACAATTTTATGTTTGGATTTTGTTTTACAACTATGTCAGTCAGTTCAAAAAGAACAAACCTCCTTCAATTTCAGGAAAGCAGTGCAAAGTTAGTCAAATAGAAAAATAACCTATGGTTTGTTCAATTCCATTTTCATTGTTTTTATGCAACATAATGTATATAACTATATATTATATACATACTAAAAAATAAAAGTAGGAGTGGTCCAATCGCTGAGTTGGAGAGATTGATACAAGCCCGTAGGTAATGATCAAATCCGATCCATGCCACCATTCTATATTATTCATGTTGATTTTGTAGATAATTTATCTGTCTCAATTTATTGATTCTCTTTTATCAAACATGTAGAGTGCTGAAAGAGATATATTTTTTTCATTTATCACAAGTAAGGAAGGTAACTTAGTATATTAATCATTTCAATTATCACTCTGATGTCTATCTCTACCACAATTCTGATCATTTTGATTTAATGAATTTTGTAATAACACGGTTTTCAAATCTGATATGGTTCCTAATTTCAGGCTCATGGCAATGATATGATTGGATTTTGATTTATTCATGGATGACATATTCACAAATCTTTTGAGACTCACAACTTATATTAGTGATAGATTCTTAAAATTCCTAGGTATGTGTTCTTGATTTCATCTTTATTAAATTATGAATTTACCATTTTCTCTATGAAGAAGTAATTTTTCATTAAGTATAATAATATAGCTACATTTTCCATGATGTCGATGCTGCAGAGGATTTAGTGCTTAGAGATGCAATTAGGTGCAGAGAAATTTTTGGGGCCACTCCATTGATCATCTCATCACAACACAATTCAAAAGAAACCACATCTTTGCAACCTCCTCAAGTTGGAGGTGAAAACAATGAAATTTGTGGAAGAAGAGCCTTTAAAAATAATTATAGTGAACTGCTTGTAGATACCAGATCTGTAATTATAAAAGCCAGTTATGTATCTGCAGCTCTTCCTTCATTTTTATTAAAAGGGTAATGATCTGTCATTGAATTTTTAATTTTCAGACTAAATGTCAAGTTAGATAGCTTAATCATCGATTTGTTTATTTGCTTATTTTTAATTTCACAACTTTCACCCAATGTTGTGAAAATCGGACTGACCTGTTCAACCGGTTGAACCAGCCAGATTGGCAGTTCGTTCAACCACTGGTCGGTTCACAGTCCTATGAAACTGGATCGGACCAGGTTGAACATGACAGGACTGAGTTAAACCAGAGTTGGTTCAACCAGTTTGTTTTTTACTTTTTAAAAAACAATATTTTTAATACTTATTTATTTTTAGGCATCCGGTTCAACTATTGTTGATCCATTTAAACTATGATCTAGAAGTCTCACCGGTTCGATCTCCGAATCAGTTCTCACACAATTTTTAACCTAAACTTTTGCTAGAGTTGTTCATTGTCCGTTAATACTTTGATAAAATCAGCATTTTGCAATTTTATAATTGCTATTACATTATCTTTATCTTTTTGTGCAGTTTAAGACTCCCATTACTTGGTCTACAATATGCTTGGAGTTTGGGAGTGACCTCTTGCAGATATTCTTTCTCATGCATTAAATGTGCTCAACTTCATGTTCATAGGTAACACAAGTAGGTTTGTGAAAACAATCTGATAGCAATGATTATTAAAAATAACAGATTACTTATTTCTGAGTTCACTTCATGATCCACATCTTTTAGGTAGAAAAATTCATTGTATTGATAATTTTTTGGTTATTGTGTTACTGAATACTGCTATAAAATGATAGTCGATAAACTTTGGAATTTCTCAGAATTAGATCTCGTGTGTTGAAAACATTGCGCGGTTCTGCTGATGATATTGGGTGGTTGCAGCATGCTCCTGGAATGCCTCTAGCACAGGATGGAACTTCAAGATTCTTGGAATTGCTTTCAGACATAAGGTCCCCTATTTTATTATAAGGTTTAAACTGAAATAAACTGGACTACAGATTTCTTTTTGTAATTCTCATTTACCTTTTGAATACCACGAGTTTCTTGCCAAATCATTCATATGCCACACTTGGTACCGTTTAACATCAGATAGAACTTATTCACAATTTTATACTATTACATTTCTTGCTTTTTAAGTTTCCCATTATCTAAGTTTTTGGTATTGCTTGTTTTGTTTTCATACCACCAAATATTACAGCTTTTGTCTTTTGAACTAGAAGTATAACAGTCCATGTTCATCTTTTCTTGGGAAAATTTGTTTACATGGACTTTTGGTTTCATTTTACAGGAATGGAAAGCACTCACTACCCAGTTCATTTGTTTATTTGTTGATTCCAGGTATGACAAAATCCACGTCAACTACCTTTGTCATTGAGATAAACATGTGTTTTGTTTTTGTTAAGATTAGAATTTAAAATTTTTGTAGGTCTCTTTAGCAATCATGGACCCTTGTATTTTGTTGCCACTAAGAGGTTCTTTTCAAAGATGGGTCTAGCTTGCCATATAGCAAAAGTTCATAGTGAGGTAATTAATTATTAGTTCATTTAAATTAGTCAATCAGTGGTAACCAACAACAACCGAATCTTTTCCACTAGGTGAGGTTGGTTACATTGATCAAATGATGTCATAATAATCTGTCATGTATTATCACTTTGACTCAAGCTATTGGATTGTTCTCCATTTGGTCAACCAATGTAAATTTCATTTCAAATTTCAGAACCTGGTTTTGTAATTATTATTTTCTTGCAGAAATGTATTTTATCTATTAGTTCATTAGTTACAAACTTTTTCCCTTTCAAGTTTGAAAATTTTTCTGTATACTCAGATTTTCAAATCTCTTTTTTCTTACTCTATTCACCATAAAATTGTACCCTTCTGGTTAGGTATGACTCATAGTTTACTAAGGACAGGGAGCGAAGCCCCCCAAGGTACAATTCAAGAGTAATCTTGTAATCTGGACCGTAATATTTAAACACAAGTTATAATCTTTAACCCTACACGATCAAACCTTGTGTGTTCTTACTTTGTGTTTTTCGTAGCTGTTTCTTTTGACCCAGGGTTGTGTTCTAACAATTCTGGTGTCTGACTTTGCAATATATATTTGTTTCTTATTTAAGGCATCGGTCGAACACAATGCCTTAGAACTGAAGCAATATATTGAGGAGATTTACTGGGGTTCTGGCAAGCCTGTCATGCTACTGGGACACAGTAAAGGTGGTATTGATGCTGCAGCTGCTTTGTCTCTATATTGGTCTGACTTGAAGGACAAAGTTGCTGGTTTGGCACTGGTACAGAGTCCATATGGTGGCACCCCCATAGCTTCCGATATTCTCCGTGAAGGCCAGATTGGTGACAAAGAAGCCCGGAGGATATTGGAACTTATAATATGCAAAATAATTAAGGTAACCATTCATGCCTTGAAGTTTGTGGGTGGACTTTTTTAATTAAAGTGACACTAAAGACCATTTTATAGTCGTCCCTAAGAGGATTTGAACTCCGTGTCTTCAAATTACAAGGTCAAACCCTTACCATTGAGCTGACACCTTATGAACAAACCCTAAGAATGAACTCTGTCCCTTGTGTGTACTAATGGCTCTTTTTTTTGTATCTAAAACTGATAACAAGAAAAAGAAAAAAAAAACAAGCTGTTATAACTTTAGATGATCATACACACAGTGAAATTTGATTCTTGCACAGGAAGTTAGTAGTCTATATCTCTCCCCTTCTACGGAGAGGGATATAATTGCTGATTGATTAAGGTGTTTTTCTTTCAAAATGGATTGTTATGGTTTTGAAATAAGATGCTAGAAAACATGTTACATATTACATTTTACTTCAACTTCCTCAATTTTATGCCAGGAATCCAAAGTCGTAACTGCATCTGATTTTGGTCTCTTTTGTTGTTGATATACACAAAATCAAAACTAATATTGTTAAGCTCGAATACCATAAGGAAAACTTCTGCTTTCTCTCCCTTTCTTTTTTAATTTTTTGGATCGGCAAATGTTAATATTTTCTCCTTCACCAAGATTTGAACCCTTGTCCTTTAACTCCTCTAACTCCTTCAACCATTTCTCTCCCTTTCTATTGTTAATTGTATGACAGTTGTATACTTCAGGGTGACATAAGGGCGTTAGAGGATCTCACATATGAGAAGCGAAAGGAGTTCATCATGAAGCACAAGCTCCCCTTAGACATTCCTCTTATCTCCTTCCATTCTGAAGCAAGCATTGCTCCTAGTGTTCTTGCAACAATGACACAGATAGCTCATGCAGAACTTCCCCGGCTAGTTCTACCAAAATTTGTGTCAAAGGTGTCTGATTCATTTGTCGAATCAGGACATCAAGTTCCTGTACTGATTCCTGCTTCTGCTGCAATGGCTGTTTTTGCTCTCCACCTGCAGCTAAGATATGGAGAAAAGAGTGATGGACTAGTTACATGTCGCGACGCTGAAGTTCCGGGATCGGTTGTTGTAAGGCCTAATATGAAGCTTGATCATGCATGGATGGTATACTCTTCGAAGAAGAAAAATCCAAGTGAACCTGATGCTCGCGAAATGTGTCAAGCTCTGTTTACTTTACTTGTTGAGCTTGGTAAGACAAAAAGGGAAGTGGAGCAAATCTTATAATCAATATGCTTCAATGTCTTTTTACCAAATCTCGTTCCAGTTTAGATACTGTATAATGCACAATTCAGTTCAGTTTAATTTTCTCCAAAATGTGATACTATATAATGTGAACTAGACTTTAATTTTCTTCAATTGTGATGTTTCAGTATTTCAGCTCCATGTTTAGATACTATAATGCATAATTCACTTTAGTGTCTTCTTGAAACAATTTAGTTTTTGATTTGGACTCAATTGAAAGGCCATTAAAATATAAGCATCCACAATTATTAGTTGCAGTTACTTAAATATATATAGGATCATTGAACAAGAAATTCGACTAACTCTTTCAAAGTTTGACAATATTCAAACAAAGTCAAATTTTAAATTTATCAAAATATAAATGTGTTCCGGTAAAGTAAAATTTCAAGTTTGTCGAATTTCAAAACTTTTGTGCTTTTTATTTGGTACAAAAGAGGGCCAAAGCCCAACTGAGAAAAAAAAATGAGAAATTAAAAAATTATACTCACTCCTAGTCATGCAAGTTCTAGAAATATCATTAAGAGTTGTTTGAGTTCACCTAGGAGGAGACTCTATAAAACAAGGATCCAAGAATAAAAAATAAGGTTAAAATTAGTCGGTCGATATGTACTTTTGTTGCATTCACGTCACATATGAGTAAATTGAATGTGTCAATACTTTTGGAGAAACTCTTGAACATACCGAATCAGAGAAAAAATGTTTCCCTTGAAATTGCACTTATCTGTGACTATGTCAATGAACACCTTTGAGTCGCTTTCACTTAAACCCCTTGATCTATCTGTCATCTGAGTCACGAAGTAACCTGCCACATCCGCAAAGTCACCATGCTACTTGCATGCCACGTCATAGTTAAGCATGTTGTGACCTTCATCCAATGTAGAGAGTGTCTCGATTATGATGAGAATTCTATACATGAGTGTTAGTACTTTAAAAAGAGAAATTAGGATATGTAATGTTGGTATAAAATAGTTTAGTTTAACTCTGACATCCAATGAGAATCCTGTATTCAGACAGGTCACTCCATTTTTATAAAGATACTTTAAAATTGATGGTGTAATATAGCAAAAGAGTGATTAATTATAAGATGATAATATAAAACTATTTTACTTTGAATGCTCATTAATTATTTTAAAAATGTTGAAGGTAAATTTAGTGTAGGAGGTAAATTTTCAAGAGAGTACCTTATTAATAATTGGAGGGTTGATTGTTTATCTATCTCCGATGTTTGTTCATCTGATCCCAATCAAAAATTAAGATTTATTAATATATTTTACTCAATTTTATACACATTAAAATTCAATTAAAATAAAATAAAATAAAAGAGCTAACCTAAGGACTAGATGAACAAGTACTTAATAATTGGTAACATATAAGTACTGCAGGGCAGAAGTCAGAACCACCACAAACAAATTCATTAATGGTGGACTATTATTAATTTTGTTGGAAGCACAAAGTCCACACAAAACATAGAAATCAGGGCAGACATTGTAGGGTAAATACAGCACATCTCAGAGTGAAATTATTAGTATTATTTTTGTTAAAATATATTGAATTTTTTTACTCCATGCCCTTAAAATTATATATGCATAACCCACATTTTATACAAACTACTAATGTAATCTCTCTTTTTTTAAAAACAAATAAAAATCACAACCGAAATTTGAAATAGTAGAATTTTTATTTTTTTAAAATTAGGGACACATTTGGAATTTTAGAAGATCTGTGGGGTAAGGATATAATTTTCCTCCGATTAAGGTTTAAGGAGCTCTATTTGGTGGCCTAAAGTGTAACCTTTAATTGCTCTGCCCCACTAGGCCAAGGTATTGTTTGTGTACAAATACAAAGGCACCTAAGAAACATAAACTGACAACAAGAGCCATTCTCATGTAAAAAATATGTTGTGACTTTATGTGACATCAAATACAAATTTTACGTGCAACTAAATGTCTAAAGTACAAGTTATAAGCACCAGATGATAAAATTGGAACACATAACATATTTCATTTCTCCATTAGAACATGAAAACATAAAAATTTAAACAAAAGTTAAGTATTTATAATTTAATATTACGTACAAAAAACTAAATACTCCCAGTAAGTATATATATGAATGAATTGAAAGAGAGGGAGGGGGAGATTGAGAATTTATGATTTACGGAACCGCCAAATTGGTTAGAAAATAGAAACTGTATATGAGCAAAGGACATGCAATGGTACTTAATATTAGGCCTACAATAAATGATATTGTCGCCAGAAATATTATATTGGTCTTCATTTTTAACTTTCAGAAAATATTGTTCGAAAATGTGTGGAAGGAAAGGCAATCTCTTTAAATATGTAATGTAACATGTTTGAGCAGTGACAAATGTTAAAATTATACTCATATATATATGGATATTAATTAGTACGAAGAAACTAAATATATAAACATTAAAAAATTTGTACAAAAGAAAAAATTTAAATTTGTACAAAGGAGGATATTTGTATATATGAACTAGAAATATATATATACATATATATATATATATATATATAAAATAGAATTTGATACAATTTTACAAATATTTTTAGTTAAAAATATGTCGTCAAGATTTTATAAATATTAAATAAATACTCACAAAACATGTTTTACCTCCAATAAAAATATATTTATAGTTTTTTATATATCGTAAATTTTTTTTCTAAAAAGTAAAATTTATTTAAATTTATCTAAGTTTTTCTCGTATTATTTTATTTATTTTGTGTCTTAATTTTGTGACCACTAGATTCATTACTTTTAAATACCATAATTTTTTATTATATAAATTAAAGTTTTAATATATTATCCTTTATATTTTAAATAAAAAGTTCATATTGACGGATTAAATAGAAGAAAATTGAACAAAAATAATAGGTTTAAATATGTGTTTACTCCTTGTAATTATAATCTTTTTTAATTTTGGTTCTCGTAAGTTTTTTTGTTTGGTTAACATCCCTCATCACTGCCACCAACATTTTCATTCATTTGAGATTCATCACCGTATTCAAATTCATCGTTACTATAATATTTTTCTTCGTCTGGCGGTACTTGTTGGACAATAGTGGGTTCTAGAATTGGCTCTGAATCAGAGTTTTTCTTTTTGGCGTGGAGATTATGAGACTTTTAGGGAAGTATATGAAAAAGTCCAAAAGTGGGAGTAGAATTTGGTTGTAGAGGAAAAAAGGGCAAAGAAGTCCTAGTCCTAGTTCTAGTCTTAGTAATGGTAAAGGGTGATGAAGGAATTCGCGATAGTGATATGGTTGAACCTTTAATCAAATTCATTCTGATTTTAGTCCGTGTAATTTTTTTTGTTTGATTTATACCCTTGCAAATTCTAACAAGTTTTAAAAAAATCTTTTATGAATATTTTTTTAGTAAAAAAATGTTAACATGACTAATTTTGGATGAAGCGGCACATGGTAGCCGTGTAATTGTTGTTGACTAGACAATATTTAATATTTAAAATTAAAATTCACTTTATTAACTCATTTAATCATTTAATTAAAAACTTAAACTAAATAATAAATTAATTAACCAATTAAATAATATAAACTCAATAATCTTCATCTTCAACTCCAAATTTTTTAATAAAAACTCAACAACTTTTATCTTCAACCCTAATTTCTTCATCTTCAAATCACAAATTCTCATATTTGATCCAAACCATAAAACTTTAATCTCTCATTTTTCGTACACCACACCTATAATTATAACTAAATATGCACTTGGTTTTGGAAGGGGACTGGGGTTCGTAGCCAAATCTATGTGGGGTAGAAAAACTTACAATATAAGCACTAAGTCCATCTTGTGTAATATTTTTCAGTCTTCAATTAATCCTGCAAACACAAATGTCAAACTATTGATCGATCCAAATTATACAAACCCTTACACTAAAAAGTAAAATTAAAAAAAAAATTAGGAGGAAAATTGCAACCACTGTGATGAAAAAAAGGAAAATGATAAGAAATACTAAGACCATCATAGGAGGAAAATTGCAACCACTGTGACGAACATGTCCATAATACGTGCGGTGTAAGAAAGATTAGAGATTAGAATTTTTAGGGTTTAGATAAGATATGAGAATTTGTGATTTGAAGATGAAGAAATTAGGGTTGAAGATGAAGGTTGTTGAGTTTTTATTAAAAAAAATTGGGGTTGAAGATGAAGATTATTGAGTTTTTATTATTTACTTGGTTTATTACTTAATTAATTAGTTTTAAGTTTTTAATTAAATGATTAAATGAGTTAATCAAATGAATTTTAATTTTAAACATTTAAATATTACCTAATCAACAACAATTACACGGTCATCATGTGTTACTTCATCCAAAATTAGTCATGTCTTTATTTTTTTACTAAAAGAGATTTATAAATGACTTTTTAAAAATTTGTTAGAATTTGCAAGAGTATAAATCAAACAAAAAAAATTACAAGAACTAAAATCAAAATGAAGCATATTTGCAAGGACCAAAAACATATTTAAATCTTTTTTATTTTATGAATTGCGACACAACGTGAGAAATTCTACAGCGGAAAGACGACTGAAACGATGAAGAAAAATGTGCAATTTAGATTTTTTTTTTTAGGGAAGAAAATTGAAACTTTTGAGGTTAATTTTAAGTTACAAAATGTTATAATCTAATTATATTTTGAATTTTTCGTTTGTTAAAAAATAGTTATGTTTTAACGGTGTCACAATTTTTATAACCGAAATTAAATGAAATGACTATTTTAAAATAAAATTATATTTACAAAAATATTAATCAAACAAAAATACTTACAAGCACCAAAATTAAAAAAATATAATAATTCGAAGAACTAAATACATATCTAAATCAAAATAATACTGAAAATCAAAATTGCAATTTCAACCGTATAGGACAGAAGCCCAGAACTGTAAAGTATGGGTGGTACATGAATTTACGCGTGAATAAGATGAGATAGGTACAATTATTAGATGGCATGCATAAAAATATTCAGGTAAAACACACGTAAAAAAGTTTTTTTTTTTTTTTAAAAAAGACGCAATTAAAATACAAGAA
>JBBPBP010009779.1:1734322-1797830 GCA_037974735.1 Cicer chorassanicum
TTAATAATTAATTTGTTTATTAATATTTTGATATTAATTACTTTAGTTTTTAAAGTGAATTGTTCACTTTAAGAGAGTCTTATTTGATTAAGTGATAAATTCTGAAATTGTAAACAAAAAAATTTTGAATACCAAAACTATAATTTATGAAGATAAAACATGTAAAATTTCATTCAAGAACTTGTGTTGTACTAAAAATTGATTGAAATCAATTTATACTCAAACTTTATTTAATGTTATAACTTTATTACTCAACTAAATTAATGTTTTCCACAACAAAATATTTGTGTATTATTGTTTGGTGATTAACTTTTTAATTGTATTTGTCAATTAAATTAATTTTTTAAGCGAT
The DNA here is from genome assembly GCA_037974735.1 of Cicer chorassanicum. Classification (NCBI taxonomy): domain Eukaryota; kingdom Viridiplantae; phylum Streptophyta; class Magnoliopsida; order Fabales; family Fabaceae; genus Cicer; species Cicer chorassanicum. The sequence continues at coordinate 1,734,675 of JBBPBP010009779.1, forward strand.
TAACTTTACTTGTTTATTATTTTTTTCCAAAAAAAATATTTGATATATTACTATTTAATGACTTGTCTTAGGATCAATCTGATCTTATATTTGTATCGTCTTATATTTGATATATTACTATTTATTGAACTCACACTTTGATTAATTTATTCGAGTTAATGATGAAATTTAAATTTAAAAAATTGACTTAGTTTATCGTCAGAGTCGGATAGCAGACACACAACTTGATGTAATTTGTCATTTGTACAAATTTATAGATAGTTGTGAAATTCACATATTAATTATTTATTCATTTTGGACTATAATTTAATAATCTTGATCTATTGTTGGACGAAGAACCGCCATTTGTAGTAGCATTTTGTGTTGAACAATTAAGTTGCGTATGTTTTTTTACTTTTTGCCGCAACTCTGAATTAATAAAAATAATTTACCATAGCTACAACTTCTAATGCATAAAAAATATAAAATAATAAATAAAGTAAATAATTAAGTTAGAATAAAGAGCTGTCCTACAATGATTTATCACATAATTATGATATATTTATAATTATTAGAGAAAAAGAAATTAATAAATAAATAAATAAATAATAAGTTTGTAGGAAGATTTCCAAAACAAATATATATTTTAGAAAACTTAACTCAAGTTTAATTTTATCAGATTGTTTTTTTGTTTTGAAAAACTTTTTAATACTAGAAAAATCGATAGGAGGGGGGTGCGTGATAGAACCAAAAAACTTGTCATGAAAATAAAAGGTGAAATGATAAAATAGTAAAAGATGAAGAGGATAAAATTGGTATTTTGAGAGACAGTGTACGTAGGGGCAGGAAAATAATTTAGGGGGGTAGGGGTAGAATTTTCTTATGCGAAAGTCACCGGGCCATTTGATTGAAAAGCCCATTGCTACTTTCTTGCTCATTCTCATGTCCCACACTGGCAGATGGCAGTGAGATGAGATCATGATTCTGCAACCAACGTTGGCTAATGTCCCGGTTTTTCCTCACTTGTCGTCGTTGTTTCACTTTTGTCACTGCTAATGCTACCCAACCCTCTATTACTTATGGAAACGACCCAGTAACAGTGATAACTACGCTGCTGTCTAATAGTACTCGTATACACGAATTGAACCAAGTTTATGCACACGTTCTTAGAACGCGCTTTCTTGAATCCAATCCCGCTTCTTTTAACTGGAACAATATCATAAGAGCTTACACTAGGCTAGAAGCACCTCGAAACGCGCTGCGTGTCCATGTTTTGATGTTAAGGGCCGGGGTTTTACCCGATCATTATACTCTTCCAATTGTTCTCAAGGCTTTGTGTCAATCTTTTGCCATTGAGCTTGGAAAACAGGTTCATTCGTTTGGTATAAAGCTTGGACTTCAATCTAATGAGTATTGTGAAACTGGGTTTATTAACTTGTATTGTAAAGCTGGCGAATTTGATAGTGCACGTAAGGTGTTCGACGAAAATCCTGACCCAAAGCTTGGTTCTTGGAATGCTATAATAGCCGGGTTTTCCCAAGCTGGACTTGCCGTGGATGCTATCCATGTGTTTGTCGATATGAGGAGGCAGGGATTTGAGCCGAATGGAATCACTATGGTTAGTGTCACGTCTGCTTGTGGAAGCATTGGTGACTTGTACCTGGCTCTCCAATTGCATAAATGTGTTTTTCAGGCTGAAGCTACTGAGAAGGCTGATATTTTGATGTTGAATTCACTGATTGACATGTATGGAAAGTGTGGGAGGATGGACTTGGCTTACAAAGTTTTTGCAACAATGGAGGATCGGAATGTGTCGTCGTGGACATCCATGATTGTGGGTTATGCAATGCATGGACTTGTGAAGGAGGCGCTTGATTGTTTTCGGTGTATGAGGGAGTCCGGAGTGAAGCCTAATTTTGTGACTTTTGTTGGAGTGCTTAGTGCTTGTGTGCACGGAGGGACTGTTCAAGAAGGAAGATTTTACTTTGATCTGATGACGAATGTTTATGGCATAACACCCCAATTGCAACATTATGGATGTATGGTAGATTTGCTAGGTCGAGCGGGACTGCTTGACGATGCCAGGAGAATGGTAGAGGAGATGCCTGTGAAGCCAAACGCAGTAGTATGGGGGTGTTTGATGGGTGCGTGTGAGAAATATGGGAATGTGGATATGGCAGAGTGGGTAGCTGAACATTTGCAAGCATTGGAACCTTGGAATGACGGTGCTTATGTGGTATTATCAAATATCTATGCCAATAAAGGTTTGTGGAAGGAGGCGGAGAGAATAAGATCCTTCATGAAAGAAGGAAGACTTGCTAAGGTTCCTGCCTATAGCCTCACAACAAGTTCAGATTGAAGATTCAACAATTATTCATGTCAGCATTGGGGATTTTACAATCAATTGTAGTTTATGCATGTATCAATCTTGACTTGCAATTTTGCTTTTCAGCTATGTATACTCCATAAAATATTTCCAAAATTGATATTTTTTGTGTTTGGGGATGGGAGAAGAGTGGAATACTGAAGTTAGGTATGAGTAGTTTATTAGAAAGTAGGGGAATTTGATTTGTAAATTTGCTACTGTAATTATAGAATAAGCATGCCTTTTAACTTTTATGATTTTGTAAGGTAAGATTTAAATCTAATGACCAAGGATTATCATGCTTTGCTTGTTCTGCACATTCAACCATGAATTCATCGATATATGGCATTCACACTTACGATGTCAGGAAATTATGCTTTTACTGGACAACATTTACTGTTTAATATAGTTGGAATTGTATGTTTCCTTTTCCTATTTTCTTTTCAGTTCGCCACTTGATGTACTGACTTCTTAGCTCAGGAACTTAGTAGGCTTATTAAACTTTCAATTGCTTGTTTGCAGTGCTAAATTTCATTTTTCTCTGTCTGAAAGTTTTCTATTTTCTACTGAAGTCATTTTTTGGGGGCAAAAATGGGAGTTCTAATTTCTGTGACCTGGGTAGTGGTATATGAGACTACGTATCTCACCATAAGAAATGTATCGCATGGCAGGTACCTCGGAGGTTCGAAAACAGAACCTGTGCAGAACACTAAGCCCAATTGATTTTCCCTTGAGCCTAAAACTATATCTTCATGTGTGAGTTCAAACACACTAAGAGCAAAATATGCATCTTTTGTTTATAAAAATGTGATTTTTCTTCTCGAATGAAAACTGTCATGGCAGAGGATTTCCGCTTTATCATGTTACTTCAATTTCATTAAAACATCAGAAATTCAATCAATCGGCTCCCGTTTTGGAGAGTCTTACTGCATATTGAAGGAGGTGGTTCTGCTGCATAGGCACCAAGATGATTGCCATGTCAAAATTTAAAGCTGAATGCAATTAAGGTGGTCCTGTCTGTGTTATCGTTCTCTCAGATTTTTTAATTATAGCCAAGCCAGTTATGTGTATATGTGATTATCATTATGAAGTGCGAGGTCCTGGCTTTAAAAAGAAACATAAGCATTTCCTGTTACGTGAAAGGAAAGTGAATTGTATTGTATCACCTTCATCAATGAGCCTTGCATCAGCATATCTGGCTTTTGCTCAATTCGTGGTTTTTTTCTTCTTGTTATGGAGCTCCATACTTGGGGTTGAAACAGTTTATCTGTCTTTGGTCAATTATAATTGCACTTCTAAATACATATATTTGTACCCTTTTGCTTAACTGCAGCATATACATTTTTATTCTGGTAACACTCCCTTCAGTATGCTGAAATATCTATGTACCAAGAACTACCAATGATAATGGAGCTTGTATTCACGAAACAATTTGTTCTGCTTTGTTCTGCTAATTGACAATCATCTAATACTATGATATGCAAACACTTTATTCACAGTGAAAGTTAAGCTACTTCAACAAAGCTGAAAAGTTCTGGAAAAGAAAAATGTCAAACATAACAATTACATTGATATTAGCCTATACAATTTTTCAGGTTCAAGACAAAGAAAGCTGCTTCTCCTTCAAATCGTGCAGCTAGTGATCTTTGAGAAAAAAATATGTAAGTTAAAATTCCCTGTGGTCATGTGGATAGTTACATCATACATGTTCATGAATTAAAGAAAGAAGCCACATCCTCTAATCCTGAGGACCATTTATTTACATTGATGAAAAAACAGAATCACAATCTCATAAAACCAAACTACCTCCACCTATTTCTTGATTGCAAACCTGAAGTATCAACATGAGCAGTAGTTCCCGTATTAATTTCTTCATCGGCTGTAGTAGCATTCATCGATCCTTCCAAATTCATTTCAACCTCATTATTTTCTCCATTTGTGACTTCATAAATATCCATCTTTTTAAGCCAATTTACACTGCTAAAAATCGAAACGTTATCTTCGCTACCATCAGGCGGAACACCATTTTCATCATGAAAGCTTTGGACCTCGTCTATTTCCTCTATTATTAAGTCATCATTTGCAGCACTCTCCACCACATTTTTCTGCATCTTGTAACTATTTTTCAACATCACCTTAGATTGACTTTCTTGTTCAAGTTCCACTTTTTTCCCTTCATTTTTCCTGATTTGTTCATTAGTATGCTCAAATTCATTCCCAACACAATCTACATTTCTTGAGTCAAGAACTGCTCTTTCATCCAACCGGGACGGTATCTCTTTCCGTCCCAACGATATAACTCCGTAACCTGCAACCAGATTGGTTTGACAGCCACAGTTCTTTGTTTCTGTGTGCTTGATCTGATACAGCAACCAGACACAAACAACCAAAAGTAGCATACCCTTCAATACTTGTTTTATGTTACACCCTTTTGGTTTTTGGTACCATCCAAAAGATTGATACTCCATTCTTCTGCATATGATTCAACCTCTTGCAAGGATCAAATAAATAACCAGAAAATTCTGAAGATATATCAAGTGACTATTTTAACATGTTGATTCTAGCAAGTAGTAAATTTTGCAATTACAACAAGAAGAGATGATAAACTAATTCAACTAACTATATACAATTATACGTTAATGAGTTAATTAATAACAAAAATCCAAAATTCCAAGAAACGAATGTGGCCATGATAATTGATGGAAAAGGGGAAAAGAATTAACTCATAAAAATTTGTTACAGAAAAAATTTAATGGAAAAATAAGGAGCAAGAACTTGATTCTTAACGAGGAAGTTTACCCTTTGTCTTGTTTTCTTTGTTAACTGAGCAATTGGTTTCTTCTCTTGTTCTTGTTTCCAAGTTTCTCTTGTTTGTGCCAAGTCTTTTTGTGATTTAAAATTATTCTTGATTTAAATATTCAATTAGTCCGTAAAAAAATAAAAAATTTAATTTTAATCTACACTATAGGTGTAAACAAATTTACACTTACTCCGTCACAATCAATTATATTGATGTTTTTAAAAATGATCAAAATAAAAATTATTAATTCGATAATTTTAAAAGTGTAAAATACATTTATAATTTTAATGCATATTAATTAAATTCAAAAACTAATAAGTCTTTAAAAACTAAAATGAAAATATTTACGTTTTGTATATATTAAATGCATTATTTATTTTACAAAATTTAAATTAAATTTCTCACGTTTTGGACGGAGAAATTGCATTTAAAATACCTTGAAAGTACCGAAGAGTCGTTGAAGTTCCCAAAAATAGCGGTTACTTTTTTGTTTGTTATCTCCACAATACCCCTTAAAAGTTTCCACTACGAGGCAAATAAGAGTGGGAAATGACGTCACCAAGGGTAATTTCGATATTTTGAATAATCAATGCGTCAGAGTGCCGAACCATGATCTAACGCTGGACTTATTTTCCAAATATTAAGTATATAGTCTTCAATTATCTTGCAAATGCAAGTCATTGACTAAACCTTATTTTTATGTTTCAGTCAGTTGACTAAAATAAATAGAGTATAATTTAATTGATATATAGAGTTGGTGCAAATAATTTGTACACCATTGATTAATTACAATTTAAATTATTAAATATATTTAACTTTGATAATAATTATTTTTAAAATAATATATAAAAATGTTTATGATACGTTAATAGTGTAAAATTATATTTATATATATATATATATATATATATATATATATATATATATATATATATATGACAATTAAATTCAATAAGAGAAGAATAGCCTCTCAAATACTCTCTCTCTCACAATTTATAGTCTCTATATTTTTTTTTCTTCAAATAATAGTCCTTCAAATATTTTCTCTCACAATTTTTGGTCCTCGTTGTCAAACTTCATCCCATGTGTCTAATAGATATACATGTCACATATCTTAATCAAACCTTCAACAACACATTTAAACTTGATTGTAAAATAGTTCTAAGATGGACCACTTTCGTAAGTAATCTACCGCGAATCCATACTTAAAAGTAATTGGAATTTCTAATGGCGGTCGACAATACTGTTTAAAAGTAATGACTTGATTGATGTCAATTTAATAGGAGATATCAAGATACATATTTGTTTTCTTTTATTTTTATCGAGCCAATATCATTTAAGTTACTATCTCAATCATGTAAATGAAGATGATTATTAATGTCTACTTCTGAGAGACAAAATGTGAAGTATATAAAACTAATAAATATTATTTAATATTTTATAAGTATCCTCGACATTTCACCGAATCCGTCACTTTTGTTTCCATCGAATTTTGTGACATAATTGTGATGCAAACTCTTAACTATCTGATTTAAATTGACAACTGAAACAATTTCATTACATCAATTGATTATGTGGTCTAGACTGTCTGATTTTAAATCAACGACTAAGATTCATTATAGTGTAAAACACATGGATGTTCAAACATCATAGAACTTATGTCCTAAAATTTTAGGATTCTTTCATGATTTTTATAGATAATATTTTTGTTGTTGCAAAGTTGAATAAATGATGTTAATCCAAAATGGTGTATTTTTCAAATGGATTTTGAAATTAATCTTATATTTACACATCACTCATTTATAATTTTTTAATATCGATACACGATAAACATTCAAATATTCAATCACTACAATGAAGCACCTCTAAAAAATTTACAAAATAAATTCCACCTTTAACCACACGTTAATATATTTCATCAATATTTTATATTTTTCCTACATTAACTCTAAATATAGGTATATATATTATCTAATATTTATAAAAAATGATTTTGGGCTTTGAGCGTCAAACATTTCTTTTCCAATCTTCCGATGGAGTAGCTAATTAGGTTTTTTTTTTTAAATATTATTTTTTTAAAAAAAAAATCATCAAAATATCATACACTTAACTAAAATGTCATTTTTTTTCACCTTCACGAGGTCACATTGCATCACACAAAAGAAAAAAAAAATTGACGCAATAGGAGGTCGGATCTCGCGGATACAAGGTTTTAATTTTTTTTTCTTTATTTTAACAATTGAATAATTGTTAATTTAATAAATTAAAAATAATAAAAATATTTTAAAAAATAAAATTATATTGATAAAATCAAATAAAATACATTAAATTGAAGAAGAAAAAAACGCAGTTGAGTAGATGTGCGAAAACAAATAAAGTGTTTTATTATTTTAACAACTCATTCTTATAGATAAATTAGCAACTTAATTATATTTTGCTAACAACTTTCTCCTATTTTTTCTCCGGATCTAAGAAATAAAAATTTATAAAAATAATTATAATTAAAAAAAGTAAATTAAATTAATAAAATTAAACAAAATACATTAAATTGAAGATAAATATACACCAAAGAGCCAGACGAGTTCGACGACATCCTAGATGTGGAACTCGAGGTCAATTTAGCTAGACATCATTAATTTAAATTTGATGTATTTTTTTCTTCAATTTAATTTATTTTTTTCTTTGATTTAATGTATTTTGTTTGATTTTATTAGTATAATTTACTTATTATTATTATTTGTATTATTATTATTATTATTATTATTATTATTATTTATTAGATCCAGAAGAAAAATAGGAGAGAATTGTTAACAAAATAAAATTAAATTGTTAATTTATCCTTGTTAGCAAAATAAATTTTCAGTGGGTAAAATAATATACCACGTTATTTGTTTTGCCACATCTATTCAACCGCATTAATTTTGATATATTTTTTTTCTTCAATTTAATATATTTTGTTTAATGTTATTAATATAATTTACAATTTTTTTAATTACAAATATTAGATTTGAAGAAAAAAATAAGAGGAAGTTATTAATAAAATATAATTAACTTGCTAATTGATCTACAAAATAGGATGGAGTTGTTAAAATAATAAAAATTTATCTTACAAAGTAGGAGGGAGTTGTTAAAATAGTATAACACATTTTGACACATCTAATCAACGACATTTTTTTTCTTCAATTTAATGTATTTTATTTAATTTTATTCATAAAATCTTGTTTTTTTTTTAATATTTTTATTATTTTAAATTTATTAAATTACAATTATTCAATTGTTAAAATGAAGAAGAAAAAAAAAATTAAATCATTGTCTCGAGATTTAACCTCCTAGTGCATCAAATATTTTTTTATTCAGGTATCGTAGGGCACAGATGCAACCTGAAAGTGAAAAAAAGTAGAGTATTTTTTAATGTAGGGTATTTTAGTGACTCTTTTTAAAAAAAAAAATATTTAAATAAGAAAACCCAATTCTATTCTATTTTTTTCATAAAATAAAATCCATCTAATTTGAGAAAATTCAAAAAATGTATTAGAGAAATACTTAAGAGGGTTTTGAAGAGTTTGGATAATTTCTTCAAATCCTTTCTACGATGTTATATTACTCTAAAAATTAAAAATATATTGATCACATTATCTACAAAATCACTTTCTCAAATAAACTAAAATATTTTTCTCTCTTTCTCTCTCTTCCACTCTCCAAAGTCCTCCCTTCCTATCGAGTCGAAACTCCCAGATAGAGCCTTAACGTTATGCAGAGTCGACATTGTGCTCCATGTTAAGATTGAGAGAAAGGTATTTCAGGTTTGTAATCACACAAGTATATCCATACTTGTTTTGCTCAATTCTTGATTTTGTTCTTGTTATGGAGATGTAACCTGCAGTTGAATCAATTTATCCGACTTTGCCCAATTATAACTGCATTTCTAAATGCATATATTAGTACCAATTTGTTGTGCAGCATATACATGTTCATTCTGGTAACACAGGCATTATTGACATAACCGTGGAACTAGAGCTACCAATAGTGGAGACGTGTGCTTGCGAACCAATTCATAGGATCTCCCAATTAACAATTGTTTTGGATTCGGGCAAGGCTCATCCGGATAGGACATCCACGGAGTTATCCAGAAGCTATGCGGACAATCACATGCGCCACATGCGCCACATGTTCCTCACGTTCGGTTACTTGCGCTAACAATTTTTCCCTCCAAAACACCTCAACTATATAAGGGAATCTATCTCTAAAATAATGTTAAGCATTCATTTTGCACTTTTCACCCCAACTCAATCAAATATTGTGTTGAGTTTTGGAGTACTTGCAAATACACCACCTTGTTGGAGAACTCGCACCGCCGTCCTCCACTGCACTTCAGATGTTCCGGCCAGCTCTAGAGGTCCAACTCCGGTCACAATCATCTAACACAATGATATGCAATGAAAGCTAAGCTACTTCAACAAAGCTGAAAAGGACTGTTAAGAAAAAATGTCATGCATAACAATTACATTGATATTAGCCAGTATACCGTTTTTTTTTTCAGGTCCAAGACAAAGAAAGCTGCATATATAAATGAAATCAGCCTCCATCGAACTGTGCAGCTAATGATATCAGAAAAATATATGTAAAATAAAATTCCCCGTGGATAATCACATCATACATGTTCATGATTAAAGAAAAATACATCCTCTATAACTTCAGAACTTACCACCTGATTTTTTCGTAATGATGGCTGCCATTTAATAGCTCTTTTTTACAATGATGAAGAGCAGATTTACAATCTTATAAAACCAGACTCTCTCCTTCATCGATATCATGATTGTGTTTGATGCCCAAAGTACCAACAACATACTTTGGTCCTTCCAAATTCATTTCAACATCATTATCTTCTCCAGATCTGATATAAATATTGATTTTTTTCCAAGCTAATTTCCCTTACTAACATTTGAAATGTTTTCTTCCTGTAGGATGTGTATCACCACTATTTCAGTTTCATTACCATCGGGCGGAACACCATTTTCGTCATGAAAGTTTTGGACCTCGTCTATTCCCTCTATTATGTGACTGCAGGAAACATCCAGAAGAGCTCTTCCAAAACTAACATATCCTTCTTTGTAAGTTCTCAGAGGAGCTCAAATCCAGAAGACTTGCAAACCAAAGAAACCATGACTGAGTTTTTATTTTCAACAGAAGTGTGAGCAGGAGAGGAACAAACAGATTGAGCAGGAGTTAACAGGCTGGACAAAACGGCCCGAACCCCTTTAGGATGTTTGTCTTTGTAACGAAGATCGATAAATAAAATGTGTTGGCTATAAAGATTACAAGTCTGAAATGAAATTATAATCCTAGGGAGCAATAAAGGCAAATGCATCATGCAGGAACATTTTTTACTAGAATGAAATGTAATCAGATAAAATGGAATGGATGAAGCAAAATAGAATGGAACAAAATCACCATTATAAAAAAAATCATCCCAAGTTTCCAAATTGAAGGGGAAAAATGAGAGCTATTAGATGGAATGAAATAGAATACATTTCATCATATTTCTATTTCATTCCATCATATTTTAAACAACTTATATAATGAAACAGAATATCATCTCATATAATTCCATCCCTTTCATCAATCAAACATAGCCTAGAAAAGAGAATGTGAGAAAAGTAATGCCACAAGAACAAATAAATTATTGATGCATACTATGAGTCCATCACTAGTTGCACCACAGTCCACAGATACTTGAAACTTACATATATTCAGCACCTTCAATCGCATCAGTTAATCATTACACAAAGAACTAGAATCTTCAACGCGCACTCTGATGTAAAAAGATAGGCTGCTTCACATATTTGTTAAATTAGCATAAAGTAATTTTCATAAATAAAAATGTTTCCAACCTACCAATTTTTTATAGAAACAAATAGCCACTTATTCAATCACTTTCGATGTCCGACTCATCACATCTCGAAGTCTTTTGAGCTGCTCTAGCGCCAGTCATAATATTTGCCAATTCCTGGATTGAACATGATGTACTCTGCCTCATTTTATTAGCAAGTATTTCAATGTTATCCAAAAGCCCTAAGCCCAAGAGCCGATTCCTTAGCATTTCGATGGTAGTAACATAAGGCGGTATTCCTTCATCAACCATTATCTCAAAGTACTTACATGCCTCCTCTAGTTTACCCTTCTTCTTACAAAAACCATGAATCATGACAGAATATGTAGAGACAGAAGGGTAAAACTTTTTATCCCCCATGTTTTCCCAAACTTCAGTTACCTTGTCAAACCTTCCTATCCTAATCAGTAATTTTAGCACCAAATTATACGTATGTCGATCAGGAAGACAATCATCTTTTTCCATTCTAGACATTAACCTTAGAGCCCTATTGACCTCACAATGATCACAATGGTAAGCTTGTATAGCATTATAACTCCAAGTGTCTGGTTTTAATCCGCTAGAAATCATTTCGTCCAACAATTGATACGCTTCTTCCACCATTTTATTCTTACAAAGTCGCTTTATAATGCAGTTGTATGTAAACACATTCGGCAAAAGGTTACATCTTCTCATTTGGTCAAGAACCCTAAAAGCTGAATGCATATCATTTGCATGACAATGCGAACGAATGAATATCGAGTAAGTAAAAGCATCTACCTCAACTCTCTTTGACAACATATCATGAAATAAATTCATAGCTTCATCCACATTGCCTCCTTTACAAAGTGACTCTAACAAATTATTATATGCAAGCAAATCCACAGGACATCCTTGCTCAAGCATTTCTTCAAACACCTCGCGTGCCTTCCCTGAATCAGCAATCTTACCCCATCCACAAATCAAAATGCTATAAGTTTTAGCAGTCAACAAAAACCTATTCTTAGCTTGATCAAAAAACTGTTGAGCATGCTTAACATGCTTCCTTTTGCATAAAATATACAAAAGCATATCAAAATCATTAATATTCGGCTCAATTCCAAACTCATCCATTCTCATAAAAGACCGAATCGCACCATCTGGCAAATCGGCTCGACTATACGCCTTAAAAATGAGCCAGAAAATTTCATTACTAATTTCACAACAATTAGAATCCCTAATTTCTACAAGAAAATCCCAAAGTATTGCAAATTGTTTAGAACTACCTAAGATTTCTAACAGAATGTGGAAACTATCAGCATTGTGTTGAAAACCTGGAATTGATTTAGCCCAAAGGAAGAATCTGTGAGCTGAAAAGGCAAGATGATTGCACCTTTTCAAAACGTGTTGAACTAAATCAGTGGAAATTTGAGATGAAAATGGAGTGAGAGAGAGTTGAAGGTCATGGTGAGGGTGTCGGTGATCACTAAGTATACGAGAAATCTCGTTTACAAGTTCAGGTAATGTTGAACCGGAAATTTGTGGGATCGGGAGAGAGTGAAACCGATGATGGAAATTGAAATTGTGTTGGAGAAGAGTGGAAAAGTGATAGGGTAAGATTTTATACTTTGAGAAGAGTGATTGGAAAGCCATCAAAACGAAAAAGAAGTGTGTTACTGTTTCTGGTGGTCGACGACGAACTCCGGCTGCATTTTCCGGCCAGTTGAATTCAGTGCCACTCCTATTTGTTTCTTTTTGATATAAGGCCTTTTTTTCCTCTATAAAACTGCAAAATTTGGTGCTCTTGAATTTTATACTTCGTAAAAAAAATGAATTTGATATTCAATGACAAAGACTTATAAAAAATTAAAAGTTTTTTTGTGCCTATCAACAGTAATAAGTTTTATGATAAAGAACTGCAAATAACTAAGCAGTTTTTAAATTATTTTTTAGATTATGTTTTTTCTTTATAAAAATGTTATAGCAATATTTTTTAAAAAGTGATTATTTTTAAAAACAATACGTCTCAAACAGACTTTTTATATTATCTTCATAAATTCTAGATTGTTTTTTTTTTTTTTTTGAAAATTATGGGTAAACTAATTAAAATCACTCACGTGTATTTCAAACATGTTAAATTTTTTAGGTTTGATATAGTTAGTAGAATATATGTAGATGATTTTAATTTGTTGTAAAAATTCAAGAATGAGAGAAATGGAAAAGAAGTGCCGAAAAGATGGAGGCATTGGGTGGTTCACAAAGCTTTTAAGCGAGATTGTGATGTCAAAGAAAATTTCAAACAAGTGGAGTGGAGGAGGAGCACTCTAGTTTTGATTTTTAAGAACAAGGGAGATATACAAAATATGCAAATTATAGGAGATTAAACTTATTAAGCATATTATAAAGTTGTGGGAATAGTGATTGAGATAAGACTAAGAAAAGATAATAGAGTTATCGATAATTAATTTGGTTTTATGCCTAAGAGGTCGGCCATGAAAATTATCTATTTACTATGAGTGATTCGAGCGACAGCAGATGGATAAAAAAAATGATTGCTCTTTGTTTTAATTTATTTAGAAAAAGCATATAATAGTGTCTAAAGAGATTTTGTGAGTTTCGACTAGTACATGGAGGATGGTATCAATGATCAACTTTAAGCCTTTATCTTTTCTATTAGTTTTGGATGTACTTAAAGAACAAATCTAATAGCCAACACCGAGATGTATGCTTTTTTACAAATGACATAGTCCTATTTGGAGAGTCGGGCAAGGAAGTAAATGGGAGGTTAGAGACTTGGAAACAAGCCTTAAAAGTGCATAACTTCATATGAGTAGAAGCAAGACAAAGTATTTGAAATGCAAGTTTAGCTATAGAAGAACATCTCCATGAGGTGAAAGTTGTAGTTCATATCATACCTTGGGTCCATAATACAAATCGACGAAGAAATAGAATGAGATGTAAATCATATAATTCAAGTTGGTTGGTTGAAACAAAGGGATGTCTCATGTGTTTTATGTGATAAATAAAGAAGTACGGGTCAAATTGAATTATAATTTCTATCGCACCTGTAAGATCGACGATGTTGTATTGGTTGGTAAAAAATCAACATGAAGATAAAATAAGTGTAGCAGAGATGCAAATATTATGTTGGATGTGTAGAAATACTAGACAAAATATGATTAAGATTGTAAAAATTCAACTTAAGCGATTTGGGCATGTGGAGAAGAAACCAATTTATTTTGTAGTAAAAACATTAAATAGAGGGTAGTCAAATCCTTAAAAGTAAATGAAGACCTAGAGATTAATTATATAGACCTAAAAGAGATGTGTTTTACGATATAATATCATTTTATCTATGTAGTCGGTTTTACTTAGTAAGATAAGACTTGATTGTTGTTGTTTGTTATTGTATTATATTTGTGTTGGTTTCCTCTTTAACTTGGGCATCTACAAGATAGCATAAGAGAATGCGACGTTTTATGAGTTGTCGCTGCTATTTATGATTCACGGTTACAATCTTTGTCGTGAAATATGATTAAGTGTTCCATTTTGGAATGGTTTGCAACGGTGTGATAATGACACACGATACAATATACACCTGGAGTTTATTTGACATGTTAATCAAAATCCAATGGTGCACAACCAACAAACACAGTACAAGCAAGAACTAGTATACAATATCCATTTAATTTGTTGGTTGGTTGGATCAATCATCCAATTACGATTGTAGTGAAAAAGATTGCAAGATCACTATGGATCTCTTGTCCCTTTGAGGCCCAAATCGGTTTAAACTGGAGCATTTATGTTGTAATATGCAGAATTGGATTGGCCATCTCTTTCTCTCTATATCTTGCATTTTTTATTTAATTTGTTGGATAAAATAAATCAAAGACTATGATGAAATAATTAGTATATAATCCAATCAGAAGTGTTTGTTGGACACAAAATATATATTATTTTCAAGTTTTATATTGATTTTTCTTTTTCTTTAATTCTAATATTTACACATTTCAATTGTATTTTATACGATGTCAAACTCGTGATTTTGAAGAGTTACGTAAAGTGAAATCTCATTTTTATTTTTTTGAGTGCTATTATATTATTACAATTTTTTTGACAAGAAAAAAAATATTTATTAGTATTATTTTGACGAGTCTTATAATACAATTTATTTTTCTTTATAATAAAATAAAAATCAAAGTCGCATTTCCATATAGTATTATTTTTTTTCACCGGACAAAATTGTCGTTTTTAAGACTTTCAATATGTTGACAAATTACGTTTACATGGAAATTGGAATTCTTTGCGTATTAATAAATGATCGATGATAGTTATGAAAATGTTGGGTAAATTAATTAATGTTACGCAGTTGAGATTAGATGCGTCATTCAATAGCTTAGTCTCTACGGCAATTGCTAATCCTTGACCCCAAGAGCAGAATAGAGCACCACCCAAATCATCTCTTCATTTAATTATACTATGCTACATTTATAATTTGATTGATTTAGTCATTAAATATCAGCTCCCATCAATTCATGGAGACCTTCTACTACACTTCTACTCAATTTCCATGTAATGCACAAACAATTTCAACCACTTATACTCGTCCCTTATATAATGAATCACTTAATTATATATAGGAGTAAAGGATCATTTTATTTCTTGAATATATTATCCTAAAAATAGTTATGGCAAATTTATATACCTTTAGTTTTAGTTGGCTTTTAATTAGGAACAATATTACGGTGGACTACTTTCATAAGTGATTAATCGTAGATTAATGTTTTAGAATGATTTGAAATTTAACAAATGACAAAATCTTTTTTGTTTTTACGGTTGAAACAACGACTTGATCGATGTCAATTAAAAATAAATAAAGAAAAATAAATGTTCCACAAAAATCAAAACTCAACTCGTCAAATCGATATTAATTAGACAATCATCTTATTTGTTAATACAAAGAGGGTCGTTAACTTGAACGTCTAAAGAGAGTCGTTTAGAATTTTAATTTACTTATAAATATTGGTCCACCACGTCCATATCCATATCCACCTTAAAATTTGCCTATAATTAGCTCCAAACAATATTCCATTTCATTAATAAACAATCATGTTGCTTGCATTACATAGCATAGCATCCATTTAAATAGCTTTCCAACTCCCTCAATTAAAGCTCATCGCAGACCAAAACACATTCTAACCAATCTCTCCCTCTCGCTCCTCTTCCTAGAGTTTGTTTATTTATGTATTTAGAGAGATAAAAGCAAACAACATAAACATATACTACTATATACTCATCAGAAAAAATGGAAATTAAGACAAGCCAACCAGTGGTAGCAAAGAAGTTATGGAACATGATACGTGTATTATTGTTCATGATAAGAAAAGGCATAGCCAAGAGCAAAACAATGTTAGACCTCAATTTGATTCTCAAACGTGGTAAAGGCTTAATCAACACCATCATGTTCAACCACCAACTATATTATTCCTCCTTCACATGTCGCTCCCACAACACCGTTAACTCCTTCATCTCTCCCTGTGAATATGAATTCAGCTGCAGCAACACCCCTGCCAACCCTCTCCACCACCACTCTAGCCACCGCTTCTCCAAGTCGCGCCAAAGATACATGAATAATAATATTGCTGTTCAGAAGATGATTTTGAACAATGAAAATGTGGAAGCTGTGGCTAATTCCCCTTTGGTTACATTGCCTGGTTTTGGGAAGAGCCCTGTTGGGAGACAACTAAGGGTTACTGATTCGCCTTTCCCGCTTAAAGACGAAGAAGGGGATAGTCATCAAGTGGACATGGCAGCTCAAGAATTCATTAACAACTTCTATAAACACCTCAACATGCAAAAGAGAGCAATAGCTTCTTTTGAGTCGCCATACAATTACTTATGGGACAGATGAATATTCAATGGATATATACTTTTCTAAATTTCTATTCTGCCCATAGAATCTGACAAGCACCTTCTACATACTCTGCTATGTAATCAAAGTTACAGTATCAGTTTTAATTGATCACTTGTTTAGTGACATCATGTAGTTACTGCAGATGACTAATCATGTGACTTAAGTTACTTTGAAATTTGATTTATTGTTTTAGTGGGGAGTGTGAGAGGTGCTTGCCATGGGGCTTATTTTGTGTATTTAGTGTGTTTGACTTTGTTTTTTTCTTCTTTGTTTTGTGATTTTCAAGTGTTGCCAAGATAATGAAATGATTAAGAGAAGGAAATGATTATCAGCATTCCAATCAAAACGAGAAAATCCGACAAAAATTAACAATGAAGGAAATGAATATTAATTCTAAAAAAAGGAGAAAGATTTAAAGGAAATGTATTTGTGCTTTTCTTCCTCTCGAGGTTAGGAATTTTGCAACTCCCAATAAAGAGCTTTGCACCTACTTCAACTTTGCAAAATAAAGCAAAAGAGTGTTGTGTTGGTTAAGTGCAGAAAATTACTAGTTTACAACTTGATGAGTTGGAAATTGGCTTTATGAGCTTCTTTATGTCTTTCTTGTCTCTGAATTGGTCTTTTGACCTTGTGGTGGTTCCCGTCGACTTAATTATGTTTTTGTTCTGTAAACCGTAGAAATCAGCACTCTTAATTCAAACACACATCTACACCAATGTTGGTTATGTTGTTCTTGATAAATAGAACATATGTCCTGTTCACCAAAATAGATTGATGAGCTACAGTGACGTGGTTTGAGCTCTATTCTTGATAAATAGAACTTACCCTTATTTTCTGTGTTATGAGTTTCAACATCACTTCCCTTACCAGATGTAAACTGCATTGAGACAAAATCTTACTACTTGTTTCTTCATAAATTAATCAAATGCTATTTTAGAATTTTTTTTTTTTGCAAAAGGTTATTGTAGAATTTAATTGTTGAATAGGTATGCAAAACATATTTTATTTCATGCATATAGACAAAATCTTATCTAGTCAAAGTGAATAAGTAAGTTGGTGAATTGAATCAATAACACTAAGCATAGACAGAATAAAAGAAAATTGGGATCGAGGAAAATAGGGCCAATAAGAAAGGTGCTACCATGTGATTTTGTTATTATCCCATTTCGGTATATTACCAAAATTGATATAAACATACAAAAAGATTTAAGAAGAGGCACAAAAACAAAGTATTCCAACCTGGTGTACCAATTATGAAGTTCGATCCCTCAGTGGCAATTTCTCCATTCAGTGCAGAGCGTAGAGACTCTCTTCCAAAAACCTGAATCATCACAAACCAGAAAGAACTAAAAATTGTTTCAACACAAGTCCATACACAAAAGGATAATGATAATTAAACTGTAAATTGATCAAAATGTTCACTGGTTGTTTATTTTTTACTTTTTGTAATTTTGTTCTTGGTGAACACACCCAATGGCGACCTTTTAGGGTTTTAGACTATTCCAACCTCTACGAGGGCGAAAATGATGGATTGAACTGGAACAAATTCTTTTTCGGTGGAAAAGAGATTTGGCTCTCGGTTAAGCCTTTTCCCTATCTTTTTTCCGGCAGCGGCAGGAAATACCCAAAGTAACGGCGGTCTTGCGCAAACCGATTCCATGGTCCGTCCTTTGTGATTCAGCGCTGGCAAAAATCGTTCCTCCAACAAATGCAGCTGTGTTGGTTAGCACTCAACAACCCCTACTCGAATCATTTGCACAAGCTCTCAAAAATTCATGCAATATTCCTTTGAGTCAGTTACCAAAACCCTATATCAAAGGGTCGCGCTCGCTATCAAAACTCCAGAAGATGCATATCAATTAGATTTGGCGAGTTGCAATAATAACCTTCATGGTAGAGCTACCATGTCTAAGGGTGATACATGATACATGGATTAGTCGGTTTTACGTGAAAAACTTTTAACAATATGGAAACCAATTGGTTTGTGGCAAGTTGTTCCCCTCGGAAAAGAATTTAATGAGTTCTCATTTGCTTCTATCAATGATTTGCATAGTGTTCGAACAATTGGAACATGGAATTAAAAACCTGGTCTTCTTCATGTTTTCTCTTCAACGAAAGATTTCAATCTAGATTTGGTAAGAAACACAAAGACTCAATGTTGGATTCATATCTACAAACTACCTCGGGAATATTGGAGGTCGAAGACCATGTTCACAATTGCTTCAAGTATTGACACCCCATTATCTCTTGATGACTTAACCAACTCAAAAACATTGGGACATTTCGCTCGAGTTTTGGTCAATTTGGACATGTTACAAGAGTTAACAGATTGCATTCTTGTTGAACGTGAACAATATGCATTTTTTGTTTACATATATTATGAAAAATTGTCATTGTTTTGTGAATCGTGTAAGGTTGTTGAACATTCTGTAGACAATTGTCTGAAAAATTTCAATGGTCATGGAATGACTCAATCTGTTGAAGATATTGCAGTTGCAAAGAAGTTGGCAAAGAAGTATGTCCCTAAAAATACTACTCTTCCGAAAAAGGTCAAAACTGAACATACAAACAAAGATATTCAGGATAATAGTACTCATCGTGTTATTAACTCTCTTTTTATTGATCATATACCCAATGTAGATCTAAGAGGCACCACTGTTTTCAAGAATTTTCTCCTTCTAATCAGGAAAATAATAATGAAAATGGTGAAAAATCTGTTGACTCAGACTCAGATGATTTTGGGGAATTAGAAATTCCAAAAATACTACTAGAATCTAAGATTTAGTCTATTCACGATCCTAAAAATGTAATTCATGAGGCCTTTGGCTCCAACTTATCTAATTCGACTAAAATGAATCATCTACAACAGGATCATCAATATACAGATATTCATATTGTTAGTTCTTGGAGTTATGCATTGTTAGAGGAAAACAAGATTCAAAACCATAAAATGTCTTCTGATTTAGAAGCCAATTCAAAGGCTATGGTGTCGAGTATAACATATCTCAATGTTATTTTTACTGAGGATAATTTACATATCAGGATTGTTCATAACTTGGAGATATTGCAGAGTTTTTTTAAAAAAAATAGATATGCTAATAAAACAAATCGTAGAGATGGCGAGGAGGCAACATATATTAGTTTGCAAAATGACACTATTGCCAATGAAGAGCCATTTACAAATGTGATGTCCAAGACAAGGAAAAAAAATATGAGGAAGGACACTATAGTATATAATGTCTGCCGAAGTGACATAAAACTTGTATGATCTGAGGAATTTTTTTAATACTTTTTTCTTTTTTCTCTTTCTTAGGTTAGGTTTATGTCCCTGGTTGTTTTTCTTTTCTTTTCAATAAATTTTTAGCTTAAAAAAAAAACACAACAACAACAAAAATAGATATCTACATAACACTATGCAATGCAATGAATTGGACTTTACAAAGGCAAATAAACAAACATATGAAATATAATGAACTGTAGAAATGAAAAACATCACATCTTAAAAGATAGAGAAAAAATAGACTAAAAAATTCCAGAAGCAGAAGATAGGCATCAACCTCAACCAGCATAATCATTCTTTAAGTTCCTTTCTGACAAATTTTTATGAATGACCAATGCTTGGAGCAGCATGCACCGGAATTTCAGGGTGCAAGTATCAACCCTAAAAGATTTCTCATGCTACTCTAAAATATAATTTAAAACAAAAAAAAAACAAAAATAGATTACTGTTAAAAAAATAGACATTAATATTTTTTCATTAATGCATGTCTACAATGACTGCAATTTACAAAAATATTGTTGACAAAAACAAAATTGTAGTCTTTTCACCTAAATCAAAATATATTAACATCTTGTTGATGCAGAAGTTGTAACAGCTCTATGAGGCTTCTCATTAAGTAAAAACTAAATATTTTAAAAAAAAATTATTTATTCAATACAAAACATGTCAAAAGATCTATAAAAAGAGTTTTAAAAACGAACATTCCTACTGTGTACTATCTATATCACACTCCACCGGATACATATTCACAAAGTATCCCGGGCGTATCGGACATCGTTTTTTTTTAAGACAATAAATTTTTGAATACTTCTAGGATACATATCTGATTGTATCCTAAGAACATCGGTATCCGATGTGGATATGTCTCTTTTTAGAGTATTCGCCTAGGTGAAACCATGAATTTAGGGTTTGTGTTTGCCTAGATATAATAGGGTAGTGGGTACCCAGTATGTTACTGGTTTTAAGATGCAGCAACCGTGTACTTTTTATTTTAAAAAACGGGCTGGGTCAGTTTTTAAAATAAATGGTGTTGATAATGATATTGTTGAAATAAAAGACAGACAACTCAAGTCCCTCCAAGTTTCAATATTGAATGCAAATAAAGGTGTCAAATATTGTTATCAACCAACTAAATAATACCTATTAGCCGACAACCATCAACTGAGAAAAGGACAAAAACAACCAAAGGCTATTCATCGCTAGGTGTGATTGGTTCTATGAATCAAATAATACCATTGTGTTTTGTACTTTTGTCCAAAATCAATTCTTCAAAGAGGCCACTTAGATCTATCAATGAAGAAAAGAGCAAAAAATACATACTATGTTGCATCAATAGTATCAAACTTCACGGGGAAAAAGAATTCTTCTTTGCTTATCTGTTTTAGAAAATAACAACGCAAACAAACAGTTGTGAATGACCTGAACAATAAAAACCTATATCAATTACTAATATAAGATGAAATCTTTAATATGTAAAGAATCCTAAGCACGTCAAGAACAATTCTAACATGAGAGTGCAAGCCTTATTTTAAGGATGCTAATCAATTTGCAATAGAAAGTTGGTCACGAGCCATAACAAAAACTAAAGATATTGAAGTAATGCAGGTAGCCACTAGCCAGGTACTATTTTCAAAGAAAATTTAGCAAACTAGAAGATGTGAGTCTTGAGGCAAAAGACTTGATCAAAATAGAGTCATTCTAGACAAGAAGTAACTTTGATTTTTAGAAAAATATTGAAGAAATTAATGTCAGAGCCTCACAACCATTGCAGCTTTCAACTTCATCCCCTTGATGTTTTGTTCATTCTACCCTCCACTCACAGGCCTATGTCGTGCAGATGGTGATACTTCATAGATACTAACTTTTCCTTTGCAGTATCAAGCCAGTGCCTTTTGGTTTCCTGGGTACAATTTTGTGTAAGTAACAACAACCCATCATCCTTTATAGATAACACGTCATATACAAACATCACATCAGTCCTTACATAGGACTTCTCTAACCTCAAAATTTGTTGCTTACAAAGCCTAAGTTCAATCCTATGCGCACATACCTGAGATTCAGCAGGCACAACACATTGTTCCACCATCTGTTTTTGCCTACCCCAGACAACCTTGGGTTACCATACATTCAAAGCTACAGAAACCTGTCTCAAAAACAAATCATACAGAATACATACTAAAGTTACCAATGCTAATTAAATGCAATAGGCATATAGAATACACAACAGGAAGCCAAACAGCAGATTGAGAATTAATACACTGTTTGGACTTGGAAAGCCAACCATGCGGTAGCACCACGCTATGCCTGCAAGAGTTAGACTACCACACAGTGGAAGTGAAGCAAACACTAAAATAAAATGTACATAGTTTATCAGTTGCAGGGTCTGAAACAGTTTATTTGCCAAAATAACCAATACACTCACCAGCTTTATTTAATCCACCCAATTTCCATTCAATGATTAAAAGCAAGGAAAGTTGCATGACCTCACTATTTTTCTAGCATAGTAGGCCAACCAAACAAACCTCACAGACTGTTATATATCTGGCAAGATATCTGCTCAATTCCTATACATTACTGGATAAATGACATTCCGACTCCCATATGCTTCAGTTGTTCTTCCGCTTAAGCTCAAACCATGACATGTTCAAAAACAATTGTAAAACTGATGCAAACATCCTTATACAAAATAGCCTAACACCCATTTGAACCAGATGAACCAAAATTAAATTGGCAAAATCTCAGCCCCAGAACAAGAAAAGATATTAATAAAAAGGAAATTGATAGCTTGCTCAAAGTAAGGAAAAAAAATAGTAAGATAAAGAGAACAAAATTTAATAACTCAACTACCAAAGAAGGGGGAAAATAGCATCAATACATTTGAATGCCAAATTAAAATAGCATCAATACTCTTTAAACAGTTTATCGATTCCATAACATGCTGTGCTGGATTTTGAAAGTTGAATTACAAGAGTAAATTAAAATAACATGTCATACTACACCTGCAATACATGCTCCAGACCAATAAATTTAAAAACAAAAAATTATTCCTGTATAAACTCAGACATACAAAATATAGATCAAGTCTCCTCTAACTAAAAAATAGAGCCAGCAACACTAAGAATTAGCTTGAGCTTCAACGATAGACTGCAACCTGTTCGGGGACTTCCGATTGCTGTTGATGTGATTCTTCAAAGTGAGGAGGGGTTCCTGATGGTGGGTGATATGGTCTTGTAATCTGAGAAGATGTTCCTGGGGCTGTATAATATGGCATTGAAGTTTCAGCTGATGATCCGTATGATGAATGAGATGACCCTGACATTGGAGGAGTTGGTCCTGACAACGGATGGTGTTGCCCTGACATTGGACTAGCCAATCTTGACGGTGGATATGGTTGCTCTTCCATTTGTTGGGGCCTAGATGGTGGTCCATAAGGTTGATGTCCTACAAATTGAGTTGAAGGTCGATATGGTGTATTAGGATTTGCAGTTGTCTGAGGAGATACCCTTTCCATATGAGGAGGATGTTCGTATGGAGGGTGGTGAGGCTGCCCTGTTGATTGAGGAGAAGGTCCAGCTGCTGGCCCTCGCAGCCCAGTCATCGGAGGAGATACTCCCCATTGAGGTTGATGAGTTCCTGTCATTTGAGGATGCAGTGGTGGGCGTTGCTGCCCTGAATTTTGAGGTGGATATCCAGAGGGAAAGCGATAGTTGTGTCCTCCAGCCATTCGAGTGTCATAGTGTGGTGGGGGATTATGTGCTGCCATGTGAGCCGGAAACCCAGAAGAAGGGTTATTATGTGTTCCAGCCACTTGAGAAGGCAGTGTTTGGTATTGCTGAGGTGCTGTCATTTGAGATGGAAACACAGATGATGGGCTATGAGTTCCTGCCACTTGAGAGGGTGGTGTTTGGTATTGCTGAGGTGCTGCCACTTGAGAAGGTGGTGTTTGGTATTGCGGTGGTGGGCGCTGTTGTGGAAAACCATTAGTTGGGTTATACGTTCCTGTCATTTGAGAAGGAGACCTTGTCGGTGGTGGTGGACGCTGCTGGTATGCAGGTCTTGGCCGGTTGTATCCAACTCGGTTCATATCTAGCAGTCTCTCAATCTCCTCACCCCTCCCAGCATTTTTAAAAGCCTCGGTCACAAGTTCACGCAAGGCAGAAGTGACACCAACACCATACCTCATAACCTCGTCCAGCAACTCTTGGCTTTTATCCAACAAACCTTCAGCACACAGTCCCTTGATCACAACCTCATAGCAAGACGGATCAGGCTTGGGATCTTTTTCTCCCATTTTGCTCAAAATCTGAGCACAATCAATAGCTTTACCATTCTTAATCAATTCATCAAACACCCTGTTACCAAATATAGCAACCACCCTCAAACCAGCATCCACCATTTTGTTGAATATCCTCAAAGCATCATCAATCCTATCCATTTTCAAATACCCATCTATCAAAACCGTGTGAGTAGGAACATCCGGACTCAAAGACTTGGAGCACAGCTCTTGAAACATAGTCTCAGCTTCAGACAACATCTCATTCTCACACATCCTAGATATAATATTCCGATAACCAGCCACATCCATTACAAAAGGTTTAGAATTAGGCTTCGTTCCAACCTTCCTAAAAGTAGCAACTGCTTCATCAACCCTACCAAGCTTAAAACACTCATTAACCATCACATTAAAAGTATCCGAATTAACAGCCTGAAAATTTGGAGGGGTATGATTATCCAACATCTGATCAAACAATGCCCAAGCCTCAGTTTTCTTTCCATGCTTAAGCAAAACCTCCAACAAAACATTACAAGTTGCAGGTGTCATCCTAAACTCACGTGCCATTAAAGACTTATAAGAATCAATAGCCTCTTTATCTCTTCCCTGATTAAAGAACCATTCCATGTAAGTAGCATTCACAACACCATCATAAACCAGACACCTTTCTTTAAGCTCATCAAAAAGCTCATTAGCCTTATCCAAATTACCAAGTTCAAGAAAACCTAATATCAAATTGTTATAAACCAATGAATCAGCACCATGACCTTTGGTCAACATCTCACGCAAAAGGTCGACAGCTTCGTCAATGCGACCGGAGTTTATCAAACCTTTCGTGAGATGACGATAGGTAACAGGGGAAGGACTGAAAGGAGCGTTAGCGATGATGTGGCGATAAATCTCAAGTGCCACGTCGACACGGCCTTCATCACAGTGAGTATTGATAACGTTATTGTAAGAAACGATATTGGGAACTAGGTTAGATTGATTGAAGAAGAAGTGGAAAAGAGCAATAGCTTCGTTGTACCTCTTCGCGCGGTACATAGCAGCGATTATTGCGTTGCAGGTGAACACCGTCGGTCGAGTCATTGAGAAAATAGAGTGGCGTGCGACGGCGGAGGCGGCGTCTAGGTCACCGGCGCGAATTAGTGATTGGACGCGGTTGTGAAGGTTCAGTCGAGGTCCTACTAGAGCTGATGTGGAATCAGGAAGGCGAGGAGCGTTGGGATCGCGTGATTGATGTTGCTGCGGAGGAGGACGGATTGCGTTTAAGGGAGGTTCGATACGAAGGCGGCGCTTGCGTTGACGTCGGACTGCTGCTGCTTCTTCGGCGGAGGAAAATGCGAAGGAACGGACAGTGAT
Source organism: Cicer chorassanicum (assembly GCA_037974735.1). Lineage (NCBI taxonomy): Eukaryota > Viridiplantae > Streptophyta > Magnoliopsida > Fabales > Fabaceae > Cicer > Cicer chorassanicum. Next base: position 1,760,496 of record JBBPBP010009779.1, read on the forward strand.
GGAGATGGGAGGGACGGTGGTGGAACGGCGGAGAGAGCGGAGGAGAAGGCGGCAGAGTGACATGCTTAATTATTGGAACGGGTGGATGAATGAATTGAGAAGCAAGTGAACTGAACTCAGTTCTCTCCTTCTTCTCTTCTTCTATGTCTTTCTAAACCTTCAACTTAAGCCCTAGCATCCGCGATAAAAATCATTTTATTTTTTCTTACGCAATTTATAATAAATAATAATACATTCTGTAAATTTTCACTTATACCTTCTAGTATTAACTTTTTTTTTCCTTTCAAAATAAACTAACAATTTTATTATTATTTTGTAAAAGAAAAAAATATTTGCATTACCAAAAAAAAAATCAACAATATTATGAAGTTTTCTTAAAAAAACAATATTTTAAATTTGACTTTAGATGAATCTTGTTTGAAAAATACTTGAAATCAACTATCAAAATCATAACTCCTCCAAAAATAAATTTATAAAATTGAATAAAATATATAAATTCAAATATAATAACATAAAATAAATTTAGGACACGCAAATATCAAAATAAATAAAAATGCAGACAAGCACAATTTTTGGTAGTAATAATACAAAAAATAATGCTGACAGTAGACAATAATAAGCTATACTGCCTTTACATATCAATTTGAAAAGTGCACAAAATTTTCTTTTCTAAATATACCTCTTGTTTGCTAGTTACACTCCCGATCTCAAGAAGGTCTACGTCTTGTTTGTTATGTAGCAGAGACGGGATACATTTTTTTTCTAAGTCTTTTAAGAATTTTTGTGTTGAATTTATTAGAAGAGAAATCAATAAAGCATTTATAATTTTATTTAGATGGTTACATTTTTTTTTGTTAGTTTTTATGTTTAGTTTAATTGTAATTTTATTCTCTCTGTTATTATTAATTTACAGAGTTGATGCTCTTATTTTAAAAGTAACAATTTTGATCTGTCGTTCATATTTTAGAACTAAAAAAATGATGATTTGACATATTTTATATGACATGACATACACTTTCGTGATATATAATTATATAGATGCATTAATTATTCATATGTCATTAATTAAATTAAAAATATGAAAAATTTATAAAGTCAAAAGCTAAATTTTTATGGCATTTTATTTCAATTTCGTGAGTGTTAATCATTTTAGATCATCGTATCATATGTCACGTTATTTAAAGTATCCAATGTCATTATTTTTTAGTTAAAAAATCAGAATGAGGGATCAAAAATATCGACTTTTAAAATAGATGGATCAATTTCGTGAATTAATACAAATAGGAGGACTAAAACTATAATTAAGCATTTATGTTTTTATTGATGTTTTTTTAAGGAATGTCCTTATTTGTATTCAACATATTCTCATGAATAAAACAATATAAACATCTTTTAATAAAAAACACTAGTAAAAGACTCTTGTGTTCACATGGATCGCAAGTCGATATGTAATTTAAAATAAGTTACAAATTTTCTACACAAATTTGATGTATTATAAAATATGTTGTTTTAGTAAAGATAAATTTTCAACAAAATAAAAGTATTTATCTATCTTTAGAAAAATAACAAATCAACTTATATAATTTAGAAATATGTCGTTGAACACAAATATTTAAAAAAACGTGAATCAGATAAAGCTTAAATAAATTTGCAAAGACAACATTTATTAAATGTTCAATATCATAAATAATAGTTAACTTGTGTAATTACAAATAGTTATTTGAAAATTTTATTAGTGACAACTTGTCTTTTGTATGATAGTTAAATCTCATATGTGAAGTTCTTTAGCTCTAGCTCAACTGGCAAATGTCGATATTATCAGATTAGATGTCTTGTCTCAGGTTCGAATCCGGAACACAGTTGTGTAAATTAATTATGGTAAAATTTATCATCTCTTCAAATATAAAACAAATATCTCGTATGTGACAATTTATCTCGTATATAAAAGCTATTTTAAAATATTTATCAGTGACAACTTGTTTGATGTATGATAGTTCACAGCTTTTTATGTGTATGATCATTCAACCTCATTAGTGATAACTTATGCCTCTTTGGCTGTTATTTTGTAAATAATTTAGTATCAATTTGTCTTGTGTATGATAATTAGTGACAACTTTTAATGTACATGATTTTAATGTACATGATTTTAATTTAATTGATAACAACTTGTCTTATATATAATAGTTCAATCTCATCAATAACAACTTATTCGAGACGTGATAGTTATTTTGTAATTTTTACCAATGAAAACTTATTCCATGCATGATAGTTCAATATTTATAAGTGGCATTGTGGATGATAATTATTTTGAATATTTTTACAAGTGAGAACTTGTTCCATATACGATAGTACACTAAATTATTTTATAAGTGAAAATTTGTTATGTAATGATAGTACATGGATTTTGTATAAGTGTGAATTTATCCTATTTTTTCCAATTTATTTTTCATTCATTTTAATGTATAGGAATTTTTTTTTATGAAGGAGGATTTTTTTAACATGAATGATTTGTTACTTGATGCATAAGTGAAATTTTTTTAAAAAATTGTCAATTTTGTCAAAAAGAAATTAATAATTGCCCAATTTTTTAAAGATTAATGGAAGCTATTTTTTTAACCTCATTTATTTTCTTCTTTACTTTAACTTTTCTTTCTTTCTCTTCAAGTTTTCTCTCTTCCTTTTCTCCTTCTCAAATCCTAGCTAGGGATGGACCATCCACAGCTCCTGTAAACCTCTTTTGCAAAAAAAAAAAAAAAATTACATATTCTTCATTCTCTCTTTATGGTCTATCTTTATGTCAAAATATATTTCTGAAAAGAGCAACCTTAAAAATAAGTCAAGTTTATATGTGAGTTATCTGATCATCCTCAATTGTTCTTCTATAAATTATGATCAATATTGTGTTGGTCTCGTCCTTCTCTACAAAACACATATTTAATTTATTGATCAAACTAAAAACCACCTGCTCGGAATCGTTGCCACTACATCAAAAAAGACAATGTCTATCTTTTATGTTCTTTACCGATTTCCTTTCACTTATTTGATTTGTATCTGTATGGTTGCATGTACTAATGATAATCTTTATTTCCCTTTAGATTGAGAAATTGTGTAATAATTATATTTGAATTTATGATTCTTTTACTAATTTAAAGGAAAAAAAATGATTTGTTTTTCAAGGAATGTCTTTTTTTTTCAGTTATAATAATTATTTTTGATGTTTTTTCAGTTTTAATTCTTAAGTAATTTATCTTTTTAGCATGTGTTCTTTTACGGGGTTAATTTGCTTCAAATCCTTTTTGCATGATTTATTCTTTCACACGGTAAATTGTTTTGATTAGACATTTGTTTCACCTTTTTTTATATTCCTTTCCTTAAATTTATCATCCTTTTTAAAAACATATAAAGACAAAAAATTCAAATATTGCATTAAGTCTTTTTGTTTTAGACACTCATACTAAATCTGGTGAAAAACAACCAAAAATTATTTGTTGAAATATTTCTCCTTTGAGTGATTAAGGAAATAAATAATGGAGAATTAAAAAGTTGAGTATAAGAGAAAGAGAATCATTAGGAGAAAAAAAAGTGAAAGAGAAAAAAAAACACAGTAAATTTGTGTCAGTTTTGGATTCAAATTTAATAATGAAATATTTCTTTTAACATGAAAAAACTGATTTGTGTTACATTTGTTGCATTTAATTTAATGTTAATATGAAAAGGCTGAAATGCGCTTATAATTAGTTCTGTTGAGACATAAAATTTGTAATTCAATCAACAACCACTTTCAACCATTTCTAACGTAAATTTACCTAATTTATCCCTGTTTTAATTATTAGATTAAATAAATTTTTGTAATTAGATTAAATATAGTTTTGTAATTTAAACAACATATTATTTTCTTATATTAAGTAGATGTATCATAGACTTATTTTAGAAGGTTAATATATCAATGGTGGATTTTTTTTCCATCTTAATTATTATATATACATATATAACAATTTTAGCGAGAACTTTTGATTATTGTGAAAAACGAGAATAAATCATTTTCATATTTTTTCAACCCCAAAAAGTTGTTTTCAATGCCCTGTCACCCTCCCCTTATGGGAAAAAAAAATCTTCTCTTGAATATGTAATTGGATTGGTCTCTATGAGTTATACAATAGTTCTTATTATATGTCAAAATAGTATTCGTAATCGCACCGTAATTGCTGCCCTGATTTTGAATTTTGGAAAAACTTGAACCCAGCCAAAGTGTGTTTTTCTAGTTAAAGTCAAGTCGGGTAGAGCAAATATCTACAAATACGGGTCTTGTTGCTACGTCTAATTGTGAAAAAAAATAAAACAAATGTCTTGTTTTGTGATCCATAATCGGATATTTTTCTTTAAAGCAATTTTAAAATATTCATTTTATTATTTCATGTAAGAAATATTTGGTTTTTTTAAGGCAGTAAGAAATATTTGTTATTATGCACATTTCGTAACATTCAATATTTTTTAAAAATATAGAGAATATTAAATGCATATTTACACTTTTAAAAATGATATTATATTTTTAAATATTATTTATATAGATATAGAATATTGTCTCCCACTAATTTTTTTATGATTACTTGTTTTTTTTTTTATTTGTTACTACTATACAATATATTGAATAAAATAATTATCTATTATCTGATATCTAGTGATCTTATTGCTTCAAAGTTAAATAAATAATCTAATGAATTTCATCATTTTATTTGAGGCGATCTAGTGAATTTAGAAAGATCGACAGATGGATTGCTAACCATCGTTGAGATCACCTGAATAGGATCTAATCCATTAATTTTTGTTATATATATTAAATGAATGAATTACTTTTGCTATGGATGAATTTTTGTTTCACTAATTTGCTGTAGTTGGATTAAATAAACACGGACAAATAAAAAGAATCTATTGCCACCTCTACTATCAACAATATATTTATTGATGGTTACATTTTTGAGAAGGAGATTGACAGTAACATTTTTCTTAGTAACTTAACATATATCATAATCTTTCCTAAAAGAAACATTATCCTAATCTATCTATCTACACAAATGTATCAAGCAATAAAAAAACATGCTTTAAAAAAAGGAGAAATGCAACGTGACAACAAACCCCGCACTACTTTGGAAGAGACAGCGCCAGCTACACAAAGCCGTGTCTCTTTTTGGGATTTATATAGTAGATTTCAAATTAATACGATACTATTAAATTAATTCACACTCATATGACATCTATAAGTTTCAGGATATTTTATATTTGAACATTGAGTTTTTAAGTTTTATTTTTTATATTTATTTTGAAATAATATTTTTTATTATAATTTTAATTTTAGTCATAAAAATGATTTATTTAATTATTTAAATTAAAATTAAATAAATAATATACAAAATTTGTAATTTAATCAACTTTAATAAATATTATAGTAATATCTATATAAATAAATTTAAAAATTATTAATTAAAATATTCATAATATTAATATACAACTTATTTTACGGTACATATTCCTTTTCGTCTATTTATATTTTTTAGTTAATTAATTATATTACTATAAACCGATATTGTGTTCAACATTGAGCTAGCCCCTTTAACGAGATTTATAAATTATTTAATTAACTCTCATCTCATCCCTGACAGTGATGAATCAATTTTTTATCTGCCTTTTCCTTTTTAAAAAAATAAAAAGTTCCAACCTGATCACTAATATTATATCTAATCTTATCTAATCTAATAATTCAAATAAAGTGGAGTGGAGGGCAGTGCACTTGATATTTTTAATATAGAAAACGACACACACTTGCATAATAATACTATCTTTGACTTTAGCTTAGCTTTTCATAGTTGGTGTGCTATATATTTTTGTGAAGAAAAACAAAATATCAGAGAAAGAAACTTAATCAGTGTTGTTTTTTTGTTAGTGTTAATCAATCATATTGATATTGGAAGAAGAAGAAGAAGAAGAAGAAGATGGAGAGCACGCTTAAGTCGTTAAGAGATGGAGAATCGGTGCTGGACCTCAGCCCAAGATCCACCGTCAGTGGCGGTGTTGAGGATGTCTACGGTGAAGATCGTGCCACCGAGGACCAACTCGTCACCCCTTGGACTTTCTCAGTTGCCAGGTACATACTATTTCATCATCATCATCATCATCATTCAACTAAGAAGCATGGACTATGAGAGACGAACACCTCACACGATAGAGACACTCACACGTTGATATTGATTATGTCAAAACACATAGGACACTCACACAAATACATACTCCTTACACCTTAAATTGATATATTTAAAAAATTGATGTATTTGATTCAAAATTTGATGGATTTTACTAAATGGAGTATATATATATATAAACATTAAATTGAGAATCAAAGATATAATTGTACATCTAAATTGAATAAGTTATCATTATGTACGAGCCATACTCAACATCTTTAATACAAGATATGATATTTTTTCACCTTCATTTATGTAAGAGCCATCCAACAGCTTTAAGAACCATTAGATATAGAGAGAGAAATCTAATGATCCTTACCGCCGCTGCATCATACAATTGCTGTAAGGGATCCAAACATAAATTTAATGTCTTTAACCTCTCAACGATCATCATTACTTCAACATATCTTTAACCTTCATAGATGTATCTAATGAGAGTATATGGTCTAAAAAGTAAGTTTTTATCACACTGGTGTACGAGTGTTGTGCACACACCAATGCGAGTCAGACACAGAGACACTTAATCTCAGAGGTGTCCCTCCTTGCTTCATTTGGTTATGAATTTGTGTTTGTGTGGACACTGCAGTGGGTACTCTTTGCTGAGGGATCCACAGTACAACAAAGGACTTGCTTTCACTGAGAAAGAGAGAGATGCACACTATTTGCGTGGTCTCTTACCTCCCTCTTGTAGCACCCAGCAACTTCAGGTTAATTTCTTTCCATTTCATCTATAAATCAATCTATAAGGATCAATGTTGTTTTCATGTCCTTTTCTTTATTTGGTTCTCACTAATACAATATTTATTTTCTACAGGAGAAGAAACTTATGAACAATATCCGCCAATATGAAGTTCCCTTGCAAAAGTACATGGCCATGATGGACCTTCAGGCATGCATGCATTCCGTTCCAACCTATATCACACTTAAATTAATTAATTGAATTAACAAACATCAAATTTGTCACAATTGAAATGTGCTACTTATATAAAATGAGGATATATAATATGAAAGTTGAAAAGTAACACATGCAGCATATTGTTGTTCTGTTCTGGTCAACAACAGGAGAGGAATGAAAGACTGTTTTACAAACTTCTTATTGACAATGTTGAGGAATTGCTCCCAATTGTATATACTCCAGTTGTTGGCGAGGCTTGCCAGAAATATGGCAGCATATTCAAGCGTCCACAGGGTCTATACATTAGTTTGAAAGAGAAGTATTAATTTCTTGTTTCCTACATTAATTTGTATACAATTTTTAAGGACTACATTCAATACAAGCTTATAATATTATAATTGTTGGCCTTTTACAGGGGAAAAATTCTAGAGGTTTTGAAAAACTGGCCTGAGAGGAGTATTCAAGTTATTGTTGTAACTGATGGTGAGAGGATTTTGGGACTTGGGGATCTTGGATGCCAGGTAGTATTTCTGAAGGAGAATCAAACTCCTAACGCCTTATAATTCACCATCATATATTATGTTAGAAATATAGAATTTATTTAGAGTTTTAGTTGGTTTGTTAGACTTCTCCAAATTTCTATATAAAGAGCAAAGCATAATCACTTTCACCATCTTCAATCAATCATTCAATACGAAATATTTTAAGGAGTTTCCTTCTCTATCAAACTTTCAAGCTTATTTTTCTTATGAGATGAATTTTCATCTTTCAGATTTTGTAATTAGTGATAATGGTAAAACTAGACGAGTATGCCTTCACATAATTAATTACGTCGTATGTGCTTCATTAGGGTATGGGAATTCCTGTTGGTAAATTGGCTTTGTACACGGCACTAGGAGGAGTTCGCCCTTCAGCGGTAAGCATCTTCCATTATTAGATTTTTATATTGGTCCTAACTCATCTTTACAAAATCAGTTTGTAACGTGAGAAATGTCTTTTTATAAACTATTTTCAGGATTTAATCTCTTTTCAATGTGAAACTTGAGTTTTTTTGAATAGATGTATATTGTCTCTTCTCATTTTATCATTGAGTCTTCCATGATTTTTGCTGTTTCTTCTTCTTACTTTCCTAATCCTTTGTTTATTTTTTTTACATTTTTTATGCTAGTGTTTACCAGTTACAATTGATGTGGGGACAAATAATGAACAATTACTGAATGATGAGTTTTACATTGGCCTTAGACAAAAGAGGGCAACTGGGAAGGTTTGTGTATAGCATATATATATGCCTTACTCAAAATCATTTTATTATGTTAGCATATATTATCTGCATCATTTAACTTGTATTTATATGAGGCTACTTCTTTTGTTTCTTAGGAATATTATGATCTTCTGCATGAGTTCATGGCTGCAGTGAAGCAAAACTACGGCGAAAAAGTTCTTGTGCAGGTTGTTAATAATTTCAAGCTTAGTTTATGAAAAAGCTCTTGAACCTATTTTGTCCTTTTTTTTTTTGTGTCTGATTATTTTGAATGGTTTGTTCAGTTTGAAGACTTTGCAAATCACAACGCTTTCGAATTGCTTGCAAAATACGGTACAACTAATCTTGTTTTCAATGACGATATACAGGTATTATTATCTCTCACATAAACTGGCATGTATTTCTTAAAAATTTGTTAGTATGTTTTAATTATTATTGTATTTTTCTCAGGGGACTGCCGCTGTTGTTCTAGCTGGAGTTGTAGCAGCCCTGAAGCTCATTGGTGGTACCCTAGCTGAGCATACATTCCTCTTCCTTGGTGCTGGAGAAGTAAGACCATAATCTATTTTCCCTCTTATTTGTACTTGATAATTAATATCCATGCTTCTGAAATGAAGGAAGCAACAGTAGCACACGGCTTTGGATAATTAAAACTCACTCATTTTCTTTCATCATCATCATCAATATTCCATCTATATTTTGAGGGTTTTAATGCATTCAACCCATGACCTATTGTTCTGTTCTTAGCAAGTTAGTTTTGCTAACTCATTTTTGGCTATGTTTTCAGGCAGGAACTGGTATAGCAGAGCTAATTGCTCTTGAGATGTCAAAGCAGGTGAATAAGCTATTCTTTGTTTATAAATCAATAACCTTGATTTCTTTAGTTCATTTTTAAATTTCAATTGGTGTTATTCTTCTATTTATTTCTATTGTTTCTGCTGCAGACTAAGACACCGATAGAAGAGACTCGTAAGAAGATATGGCTTGTAGACTCAAAGGTAGTGCAAACCATGATAAGTTTCCATGAAAAATATTAATTTAAATGATTTTGTATAAATTACTTCTTTCTTATCCTACAGGGTTTAATTGTTAGTTCACGTGCAAATTCACTGCAACACTTCAAGAAGCCTTGGGCTCATGAACATGAGCCTGTTGGCACTCTCATAGATGCCGTTAAGGTACCGAAATATGTCTTTCCATGACTTGCAATAGGTTGCCTTAAGACATGTTCTTAAATCTTATCCATATTCACCTTTCACTTTCAGGTAATCAAGCCTACAGTTCTGATTGGATCATCAGGAGTAGGGAAAACATTTACAAAGGAAGTTATTGAGGCTATGACATCAAACAATGAAGTAAAATCTTATCTCGCTCTCTCTTATTAAGTGTATTTTTATATATATATTTTTAAAATAGAAAGTTAGAAACTATATCTCCATCATGACTGGCTTGCAGAAACCTCTCATTTTGGCTCTTTCCAATCCAACTTCACAGTCTGAGTGTACAGCTGAAGAGGCATACACATGGAGTGAGGTAAAATAACAGATGACCACATCTTTCTCTACACCTTGTTAAGTCTTGGTCTACTTTGATTCAAGTTATGCTTGATACTCCTACATTTTTACAATATTAACTTCCACAATTTGATTGCTCATTTCCCAAAAAAGGGCCGTGCCATTTTCGCTAGCGGGAGTCCATTTGATCCTGTTGAATACAATGGCAAAGTGTATTATTCTGGCCAGGTTTTAAAATCTTCTTCACATTCATTACTATCTTTCTCCCTTTCTATCAAAATCATTATATTTGATTCTTTCCTTGTCAATGCAGTCAAACAATGCTTACATTTTCCCAGGCTTTGGTTTGGGTTTAGTAATGTCCGGAGCAATCCGAGTACATGATGATATGCTTCTAGCCGCCTGTAAGTTATTAATATGACAAAGTTCACGTTATACATCCAACAAACTTGACATTTCCTTCATCTGTAGAAGATGGCAGAGAAAAAAAAATCTCAAACTCTAATAGGAACCGAATTCTTTCTTTGTTTTGAACATTCTTCACATTAATGGTGCAGCGGAATCCTTGGCCAAGCAAGTGACAGAGAAGGACTACGCAAAGGGTTTGACTTACCCACCTTTCTCTGATATCAGAAAAATTTCAGCCAACATAGCTGCAAATGTTGCTGCCAAGGCATATGAACTAGGTGTGAACTCTTAACTTCTTCATTCATACTAGTTGTAGTAGTTAGCTATCCCAGTCTCATGCTTATGTTTTCCTTTTAAACTAAACAAAATTTCTTCAACACTCATTGCAGGCTTGGCTACACATCTTCCTCGTCCTGAGAATCTTGTCAAGTATGCTGAGAGTTGCATGTATACCCCACTATACCGCAACTATAGGTGAATAGGAGCAATTTACAATGGACTAGGCTTTTGAATATAATAAGGATGTTTTTTGTGTATGGTGTCCTTTAATGCCTGTGCAAGAATAAACGATTTTATGCTTTTGCTTGAACCAATGCTTTTTCCATTATGATATATTGTTATTTCATCTCAAGTCGTGCTAATGGCAATGTTTGTTCGTTGACGACAAGACTACGAGTTTCTTAAAGAAATGGTTTGAGAAAACATTACCATTATAGCTACAGTTATTTGCCCTCGCAACTTTGTTTTGTTTTTTTACATGGCCTATTATACCATGTATATACCTTTATGATAAATGGAATCTAAATTAAAAGTTACCAAAACATATATATTTATATTTTGACTTTTATAAGTAATTTTATTTCATTCAAATAATTATTTGATTTCTGTTAGTTTCACCCTCCTAATATCAAGTTACTCCCTTGTCAAGCTTTTGAAAACATCGAATAGACATAAATATCCTTAATCCCATATATAATTTTCAAAAATACTGTTTTTTTTTTGTCCTCTTTCTCTCATTTTTGTTTGATTTATGAATTGTTTCGTTTTTTGAGCATGTGAGTTTCTGTGCATTTGAAAATTTTCCTGCGTGAAAGGGATATATGAAATAGAAATGTTGTTTTCAAATAAACTCTAAATTTGTTAGGGTTTACAAATACGTAAATTGTAAAGTTTTAAAACTCATAATTTACAAAAGATACGTACACGATACAGTGTATTATATTTTATGTTAGTGATTTCAATTCACGGACAATGCTCAAACACAGAAAACACCAAGAAAAAGTAAAAAGGCCTCTGATCTAAAAACAACATATAATTTCTCATGAAAATTATTTTTTATCTTTTTCTTAAAATTAATTTTCATTCCGGTAAACAAACACAAACTACTTCTTTTTTTATTTAATCTAAAAAAAATCATCTTTAAATTATTAAATATGAAAATCAATTTTTTTTATAATGTGTAACAAACAGTTAATGAATCTAGCGGTATCTTAAGAATTTTTGGTAAATAAACTGTATCTGGGGGTGTAAAAAGGATGACAGGGATGTAACTTGCAGAAATCTAATTATTTTTACATATAAATTGTTAAAAAGCCCTAAACTGGTATTTACACTTACACTTATTATAAAAGTAGAGTTAAAAAAAACCTCCAAGCTGCACAGCTCCAATTGAGTAAGTGCTCAAGATTGTTGTTTGCTGTATACAAGCAGATTAGCATGTGTTTCCTTGTAGCGTTGACTCAGATAGTCCCGGTAATAGATAGGAGGAAATCTGAAAACAAATCTAAGAATTAATAAAGAGTACTAGAAAGAAGGGTTCTTGTACAATTGTTGATCCTACCCTGTTACAATTAAATTCGCACACCTTAACCGTCTAAAAATTGCCTATTTGAGTCCTCCGTGACCAAATAAATAAACATTTGAATGGAGGTAATATGAAACTGATAAAGTCCTAAATACAGTATGCTGTTAAATCAGATAGCAGTGGTCATTTACTTGGGAGGATTTGCATCTGATTTGCAGGTTGGCAAACACTCCACTAGACAGTCGTGACCAGGCTCCAAGAAGTATGCAATCTGTAAATAGAAACAATAGCCATTGAATTTTTACAAGTTTTGTATGTTAAAAATTGTAGAAAAAAGCATGGAGGCAACAATTAGAAAAATTGAACTGGGCTTTGAGAAATAGCCTAAGCAAGTAAATATTTAAAAATGTAACAAAACTTTGCAATCAAATGTAAAAGAAAAAAAGAGTTGGGGCTTACAGAATATCTCTCTTGACCATTTCCTATAACTCTGTGCAATGTAGACCTGAGTTTTTAAATACAAAGCAAATTGTGAATTTTGCAATGAACACAATCTAAATTAAAAAGTATGCACCGACAAAAGCACTAATATTTTCTGGTAAGTGCATATAACACAGTACTTAAAAGAGCAGCAACAGATATATGTAAAAGAAAAATAGCAGCATTGGAAAAGTTTCTTACTTGAAAGTACAGTTGCTCCAGCGCTCCAGCATGTCTCCAAGATTAACTATAAATGCTCTACAAACATAAACAATAAGATCAATAATGTAAATAGTTCAGGGATCAACCTAACAAAGGTAATCAAACATAAAAAGGTTTTGTGGCAAACTTCTTGTCTTTGCGCTCAACTGTGTTTAATATGGATAAAATGCAGCTCAAAGAGGAATAAGAAAATGTCAACAGAAGGAGTACATCAGAAAGTTTTCAGAAATTACTCAAAAAGTTCAGGGTTAAGAAGAAAAGAGAAATCTCAATAATAATGCATATATTGCAAGAAGCAACCTCCTTAATTCCATTTTTAAACCATAAAAGCTACATCACCATAAAGACTAACCCCTTCAATGGTGTCACATCCTCCCATATCCGAGGTTTAGCATCCTTATTCTTGCATATCTGCAAAAAAAATGTTAATCTTCAATTAATTAGCGAAATATTAGCAATATATCAACAGAAAAACCAGTTGCATTCTTACTTGAAGACCCTGGACATCATCTGTTGCCAACAGAGTAATAAGACCATAATCAGTATGAGCTCCAGCTGCATATAACCCTTGTGAGGGATCCGAGAGTTTATCTTCATGGCATGACAACAACGATGAATTATGAATACAGTAGTAGAAGTTGTGTAGTTTGTAATTATACCAGTATAAGGCCTAAACAAAGACTACAATTGAAAATACCTTGATAGTGTAGCAAGCGCATAATCGCAATGGGTTCTCCCAGGGTTTCTGGTTTATCAAAAAAATCAGCATCCAAATCAAGTGCAAGGGCTATTATCTTTGCAACTGCTTTTCCCACTTCTCTGAATATCTCATAAAAAACCATAAACAAACAATAAATGGACAAATATTTGATAAGCCGCTTTTAAAAAGCTTATGAACATGTCATAAACTCTTTCAAACACCCTATAGCGTGCTTATATCAGTAGATAACTCATAAGTCAGTTCAAATGCAACCATAATGAACATGGTATGGGGATTTCAGAAAAGAAGACAAAGAAGACGAGTTCATACAAAAGTAAGAATAAGCTAGTTAGAAAGGTTCAAAGTTCAAACATCCATGTTGGAGATGGAGTTCAAATTACCAAATAATGACAGTGAAGTTGAATAGTATTACTATTACTATTATAAACAAGTTAAGCAAAACTTACAATGCCTGGCATTGGAATTTTTCCATAGTCTCCCTCCATCCAGGCAGAACATCTAAAAGGCCACACAGTAAAAATTGATGAGAAACCAAAGTAGAAAAATCAAAATTTCTTTCTTGTTGAGAACATAACAAAAGTCTTAACTCAATCAGAGGCTATAGTCCTGTTTGGACAAACAACTTAATTAAGAGCTTATAGCATAAACAAAAGATATTTCTATAACAAAAGATAAAATAAAGTCAAACTAGTTGTTTGCATAATCTATCTAAAAACAACATATGGGCATATCATAAGCTATTTTCATAAGTTCTAATAAATCCTCTCAAATAAGTCAATCCAAAGATGCCCTAAGTTTGACTTGATTATTACCTGATGCAGGCCAAATGTTTGGGCCATGAAAAGGTTTGTTTGATAGTGGATCATTGTCTTCAACTCCAATATAATACCCTTCTTTGTAATCACCTATAATACCAAGAGATTATTTTATGGTGATTGATTGAGCAGACAGAAACGCAAAGCATATGATTATTATTATTATTATTACCGTGTAATTGGTTTTGAGGATCAAGGATTTCATCGAGAAGAGGGGTATAGCCCCTATGATAATCGTTCCGGAGAAGCTTCATCTTTTCGTTTAGCGGAAGGTTGAAAAACTTGTTGCTTTGAGCAAAAACCTCGTCCATAAACTCCTGGCTTATACCGTGATTGATAAGGTAGAAAAACCCAGAATCGGTGCATGACTTTGTAATTCACAAAATGTAGTAACAAGTTGAAAATTGGAGGAAAAGAAAGAGTTAATAAGCAAAAAAAAAAAAAAAAACAAAGAGAAGAAAGGAGAGGAGAATGTTTGATAGTTTTACATGTTTGAGCAAATGAAGCAATCTGTTGATGTCAGGATTGGAGAGGTCGATGCAATTGAGGACTGCTTCTGCTTTTACACTCTCTTTTTCCATTATCTTCTTCTAACTCGTCCACGAACTTCACTTCTCCTATTCTCTTCTCTTTTATGCTTACTTTAACTTCCGATTTCAAGTTCAAGTTTAAGGAGTCTTATAATCTTAAGTTAAACTCTATTTCCTCATCTTAATGTCTCTCACTTAAACAAACAAAAACTTACTTCAACATCCAAGTGTTTGCAATTATCACCTCAACAAGTCTCAAGTTGGTCGATCTCCTCTATCCAATATGTATCAACTAACCTGTCATAAAAATCATTTTAATTTTATTATCCACACCCCGAAATTGCTACCCACATCTTATAAATTTTTCATAAAATTGAAATATCTATAATGATCTATTACTATTTGTCTCATTCTTAAATCTTATTTTTTGATCTTTCTCTCTTCATCGCCATCACCCACTTTAATATGATTGAGAAAATTATCAATTCATCCCAAATTCAAGTGGCCATGTGGTCACCAAATGTCCTAAGGACATATGTGTCTACATGACCACCGGAATATCCATCAACCTGTGGAAGTTGATCCATTTGCTCTAGTTGGGTCTCTTGTTGGGTTTGCTCTGCTTGTTGTGTTTGCTGTTGTTGATGTTGTAATTGTTGTTGCTCATGTTCCTGTTTCTCTCGTTGTGCTTCCTTATGCTCCTTAAGACATTGAGTCCATGTAGAAACGGCCGGTCTAACGCGACGATCCTCATTATTATCAATATCATTAATTATAACATGACATGCTCTGTCAATAAACATAATGTACACCATTTCTACATAAACATAATCAAAATCACCTACAATCAAATATGTAACATTTGTAGACTCAGTTCACGTACAACTATGCACACTCGATTAATGTATCTTATGCAAACTCAGTTTGCATAGGTTTATGTGTTTTAATATTAAGTATGTTAAACTTTTATCATATTTACGTAATCTCAATTTACGTAGTATACACAAAGTGAGTTTGTGTATGCTTACATTATTTCAATTCATGTCACATAACTTTCATTTACATGTATGTTAACTCAATTTACATAAACAAACACAAATTGAAATAACGTACATCTCCAACCCATATTGATTTTTCAAAACACTCAGAATCTCCAAGAAGAAGAAGAAGAAGAAGAAGAAGATGATGATGATGAAAATGGATAAAGATGGTTGAAGTTGTTGAAAATCTTGATGTTTGATGAAACTAAAGGAGGAAGATGAAAATGGATGAAGATAGGATGTGAGAGTGTGAGAAAAAAAAGGTAGAAGATGAATATAAGAGATGAAATATTTCAAAATTGGGACTTCTATTTTTGTTTTAATAGTAAGGACAATTTGGTCTTTTATTAAGGATATAGAGTGTAACTAACAATACGGAGGTGTAGATAGCAAAATTGAAATTATTTTTTATAATGATTATTTAAAAAATATATATTTTAGCAAACAAACATAAAACAGCATTTTTTTTTTAATTCTAACAAAAAATCTATAAATTATAAAATATAAAAAAAAATTATAATAAGTAAAAAACCGACCATCGCTTTATATTTATTTATCGAAGATCATTTAGTTTTTTTTAACAATTAAACGGAGCATATTAAATTAAGGTGACTCCAAACGCAAGATGTGCTAGGAACAAAACATAATACAAAAAGTTAAAAAACACCCACATCTTTAGAGAGTAAAAACACAACACTACATCACCACCAACGTCCAAACATGCCTAACACAAATGGACCTTACTTAAGAAGACAAACAACAAGGAGGGTGTGGCCACCATTAAGTAAAATTCTACACAATATTTTCCTTTATATTTGAGCTAACTCCCACAAAGAAGTTTGATGCGTTCTGCTACTTGATAACTATTATTATAGTCATCTTGTCAAAAAATAATGTGATTCCATGTTTTCCAAATAATTAAAATACACACCAACCATGTTAAATTTAAGAACTTGACACATTTTCTACCAAACACGTCTAACCTACAAAGTTCTTGAGCATAAGCTAAGGCCACATTAGACAAAATGACGTGGATATCTAGCCACAAAAGTAAATCCTCCTAAACTGATTCAAATGTAGGACATTCAAAGAACAAATGTTAGAAAATTTTCTTCCAAACCACAACCATCCACACATAAAGTAGAAGAGCCATCTAAAATATCATGCTTCAACAAACTATCTTTAGTGGGTAGACAATTGTTCAACAACCTTGAAGAGAAAAGTGAGACCTTCAAAGGCCACCATTTTTGTTCCAAATAATATCATAAAAAGAGAATAGTCTTCATTATCATTATACATCAAAAGATGATACGCCTATTTTACTGAATATAAACCACTAGAAGAATTGTTCCAACGCCACACATCAACCATTTGCAAATGAATATTTACAAACAAAGACACACACTTCTCCACTAATTCATCTTCCTACACACAAAAATTGCGACATCAAGCCCACACCCATTACACCCAACATCCCAGCCTAACCTATACATATCCGCCACAGTTATGTGTTTATTACGCTCCATCCCAAACAAACAACTAAACCTAGGTCTAAAAAGTCCACCTTCCACCGCACACCAAACCAAAATAAAATATCATTCCAACTACATATTCTCTTTACTAAGTCCCAACCTAACCATAATAAACTAAGAGGCTCCCTAGACCATTTAGTTTATTTATCCTTACCTTATTGGATTTTATAATTAATTCATTTATTATATTTACATTTTTCTAATCTCAACCCAACAAAAGGAAACAAATCAGGATATTTTTTAAATAACTAATTTTTGTAAAATAATTTACTAATATATTCTACTTTCAAATTTAAACAATATATCATTCATTTAACACTACAATATTTAAGAAGGTCGTCCTTTGAAAATAAACTTTGTACTACAATATTTATTTTTTGTTTTATTATTAAAAAATGTAAAATAAAGAATAAAAAAAGTACAACAAAAGCTCGAGTAGATTGTTAGCAGTATTTAGTTAATATTTTTGAATATAACAGGTAATTCGAAGTTTGATGTCAAATTATGAAAGAAAAAATAATATTTTTATTACAATATTATTATTATTATTATTATTATTAAATGTTGGTGAATTTACTATTATTAATGCAAAGTAAAAAATATTAAATTGAAAAAATTAAATAATTTTAAAACAATTTTTTTACAACTAAATTATTCGATTAAAAAGGATAAAAGTTAATGTGAAATTTATGTGCCAAAATCACTAACTCTATTAAAAATTAAAGTCATTATCATCGAAAAAGCGTGCCAACAATTGCCTTACACTTCATAGATCCAACATTAATGTGTCCACCCAGGATTTGATCCTGCACCATTATTTCAAAAGTGAAATGATACAAGTGAGGGGCATTGCCCATAACCATAATTGGGATTTGGATATGTGCAGTAAAAGAATACTATTCTATGTAGTTTCATTTCTGTCATTAATTTGAGATTTTAACTCCGTACACCAAAACCAAATCTCATTGTTTGGAATTGGAGTGGAGAAGAAAAGGAAATCTCTTGTTTTGTGTTACTATTCTTATTCTTCGTATAGGTTATTGACAGAGTTGATTCAACGTGTTTAAAAATTTAAAACATATGTTATAATTTTGTTAAATTAAAGATAACAACACAAAACTATAATAAAATAAAATCATATTTTGCTTAATCCATGTACAAACTTGAGTGCAAAAGGATATATGGCTTTTATAATTACTAACTGGGTTAGGTATTCATAAGTAATTTATCATACTATATATTTATAATTAAATTAAAAAAAATAAAAATAAAGTTGAATAAACAATTAGAATATTAATTACATCAAGAATTTTAATAAGACTTATATATATATATATATATATATATATATATATATATATATATATTCAATTTCACACCCATGCATGACTTGTAGAGAGCACCCGTAACAATCTCTCCATAATCCATGCATGCGACATATTCACACCCTTCATAAACGTGTCACATATCCATTCCACATACGCTTACAACTCACAAGTAAAATGACACCTTCGTCCCTAAATACTTTTCTTTCTCACTTTCTCAATTCTCACCCCACACCAGAATTAGAATCCAACCTAAAGCAGATACTGTCAACCTCTCCTTTGGACAATAGATATTATTAAATTTCAAGGTATATCTTGTATGATATGATATAAAGGTTTCATTATTGTTTTGTATATATTATTGATGAATAAATTATTTTAAATTTAAATATGTTTTTAGTTTCTTTAAATATATTATTTTTAGATTTTAGTCTTTATAATTTTTTTTTAGATTTAGTTTTTGTAAAATAAGACAATCGGTTTTGGTAAAAAAAAAGTCAATAAACTGTCGTGACAAGTGGGCCTATAAATACACACTAACACAATTTTTTATGATATATTAAAAATTAAAATATTTTATATTATTAATTAATAAATATTTATTGATCATTTAATAATTAGTGTTATTTTATAAAGAAAATATGAATAAAAATGAAAAAAAAATGTTTAAGGGTTTTTGAAAAACTCTTCATTAGTATTTTAATTTTGATTTGACGTTAAGGACCAAAGTCGATCGTCTCTAATTTTATATAGACTAAATTCAAAAAAAAAAACTTACAGAGACTAAAATCATTTAATAATATCGTGTCGGATAATTATTTTTCAAAATCAGCAATTTGATTGAAAATTAATTTAATATAAATAATATCTATAAATTTTAACATTAAACTATAATCGTTTACTATGTCATCAAAATACGTCAAAATTAACTATATATATATAATTATATTGTTGATGTTGATCTAAACTAATTTTAATAATAAAAGAAACAATTATAGATTAATGTTACAATTTATAAATATAATTAATGTGATATTAACTTTTAATTTAATAACTAATTTTAAAAAATATTTATCCCACACAATATTATGTGTAATTTGATATCTCTTTTATATATGTATATAAAGGCTATGTACATTAGTCGCAACAAGAAAATTCAGCAGCTTACATGTGCAATAATTTATCCTTTGTTGCTGTACACGAGTATTTCCATTTTTTCGCTAGTTCGTGCCGTGTATCACCATCTATCTTGAATAATTTGGACCGTTTGATCTCTCGAACAAATCTCTACGTGTTGTGTTTATATTTTGGTTAACACGATGATTAAATTTCAATCAGGGTGTGACTGCAATTGTCACACTCAAATGGTGTCAAAATTTCGCTATCTTTTCTCGTACAACTTCCTGAATAACAAGAATAAAATAATTACAAAATAAAAATGAATTTTATCCTTTTGTCATTAACTTCAACTTCAACTAATTCGCTTGTCAAATTTCACCAAACGTATGGGTCCCCAAAGTAATACAAGTAACACATGGCATTTTTGTAATGAAAGCCAGTACCTTGCTTACGTACGTATATAATTCTTCACACGTCATACACAGATAAATTATTCGGTGCATCCTGAACTAACGTTGCACCTTCAGGACGGTCCAATCACAAGCATACTGTGGTATTAAAATACACGTATAAAAAATGTTAAGTCTTAATCTCATAATCAAATGCATAGCAACTATCAATTTCGCCGTAACTTCGTTTTTTTCTTTAATATTATTCATTTCTTTAATATATTTGTGGATTAAGTATTATAATGAGATTTTAACTTTTAAAATTGTCGTATTATTTTATAGTCAGACTTTCATAACTACTTTCGTTTATTAATATTTATTTAGAGGTAATTTTTTTTTCAATTTTAGAGACTTCATCCACTTATTAGTATTTAGTAGAGTATCTTAATCTTGTCTATTTGTAGGTTTGTTTTGTGAATAACTCGACTCTCACTTTATCGACAATAATTCGATGGTAGCCATTTTTATTTTTTAGCAGCTTCACCTAAATTCTCTTTTGAATAAACAACTCAACTTTCACACTATCAACACTAACTTGGCGATAACCATTTTTATTTTCGATGACTTTACTCACCTATTAATATTCAATGGAGTATTTTAATATAGTTTATTAATAACATTTTTGTGAAAAATTCTAAATGAAAACACCATTTATTAGGACTTAAATTCAAAAAGAGAATTAAATCCAATAAATTAATCCATTAGGTGGAAAAGTATCATGGAGTTATGGCTATAGTAGTGAATCAAATTGAGCATTTTTACATATTCAACTCTAACAAGAAGCCATATGCAAAATATGTGTGTTGAAGGAAGATCCAAGGGGAGGATTGTTGGAATCGCATCATAACGCAGGTGCATATGACCACACACAATTTGTGTACCGTTTCTATTTCGTACTCAACTTTTACAAATCACAACGGATGCGTGTGCCATCAAAAAAACTGATAACAATTTTCCTCACACGTGTCACTTTCTTACCAGTCTTTTCTTCTCCTTTTATCTCTCTGTCTCTCTCTCTCAATCAACCATTGCTGCGTTATGGAACCTTTGGACGATGGGGAATCGCAACTCGAACGAATCGACTCTGAGTTAACGTCTACAAGCTCTGGCTCCGGCATTTCCTCCGTATTCAGCGCTGACGATTTCCGTAACTTCAATAGCTCCGGCGACATTTCCTCTATCAGCAGTGGCTCCGGGGAGATTTCGTCTTTCACGGTAAACCGAGTGATTCTTGCACCTCCGTTGAGTGCTGTGTCCAATGAAGCGGACAACGAGGCCGCGGTGCCGGCGGTGAGGGAGAAGTGCGTCGGAAGGAATAACAAGGGAGTGAGTTGGGGACATACTTCGGTGATTGGAAGGCGAAGAGAGATGGAGGACGCCGTCGCCATTATTCCGGGATTCATGTCTCGCACTTGCGATCACGTCGGAGGTTGTACGGCTCCAGGTTCAAGATCTTCCGGAGAGATCGGTCCTGTTCATTTCTTCGGCGTTTACGACGGACACGGTGGCTCTGAGGTTCACATCTTCTCCTTCCCCCTCCTTCCATTTTTAATTAATTTAATAATTCTTTATTATTTGAATTTCGGAAAATAACGGTTTCTATTTTCTTTATTTTTCTCTATACTGAGCGAGTTAAAAGAGAGTGTGGACTGGTGTTACGCTATCATAACAACTGCATATATTGTTCAGTACTTCAATTATTAAATTAGGTTTAATTTAATTTAAAAGTTTTACCTAAATTATCCTTTAGTTTGGAAAATTGAACGTTAAATCAAAAACAATTTTGGCATATATCATTAAATAAATAGATTAAAAGAGACAAATATATGCCAAATTTTGTTACAGATTAAACTAGTGCTGTAATTTTGTTTCTGTTTTTGTTCATGTGATGTTGAACTAATCTCGATATTTATTGCTAAACGATACTAGTAATCGGAATTATGATGATGATGCTGGTAAAACTGAAACCGGGAATGTGGTTGGTGGGAGTGTTCCTGAGGAAAGCCACGTGTTATAGGTAGAGTGGTCCACAAAAAGAGATATAAATTATTGGTGCGTTTCGTTGTGATGACACGTAGTAGATACGAGTGTGTATAATAGTACCAGTGTGGGCCCATGGCCTATTCTTTACTCTCTCTTTTAGGACAGCTACTAATTGTTATGATTAAGTGTACACAATTTCCATTCCTTTTTCGTAAATATGATTAATTGCATGTTGGTTTCCGGTTTACAAGATCAGAGGGTGTCCTTTGAATTTTGTGGGAAACCACCGTTCTAGTTTAAAATATAGGATTTTATTATTTTGATTTTGAATTTAACAAAAAATATAAATTAGATTTCGAATGATCAAATTGTCAGTCAGTTTCTGACGTAATATCTTTCAGAAACTTTTATGATAGTAAATTATATATTTTAAAGACTATTTTGATAATTCGAGAACTAATTTGAATTTTTTTACTAAGTTAAGAAACAAAATGACAACGTCCTATACTTTTAAGAACTAAAGTAGTAATTTACCTTTGATTTGCCAAGAACTACACTTCGTAGTCTATTCATAATCTTGATGGTTTAGAGTAATTTTGTGAATCTCACCATCTATTGAATATATTTATCTTTTTTTCTGCAAAAAAATAAATTACGAAAATGATAACAAGTGTTGCCATAAGTCACATGTTAATGATTTAAAAGTGAAATTTATCTTAGAATTTATATTTTCAATACTTTAAAAGTTCAAATATTATTTATTTTAATAAATAAAAAAATCTATTTTTGGTATCTTTAATATGTGCACTTATAGCATAGCATTACCCTTAATTGAATGCTTAATTGAATGCGGTAGTGTTATGAATATGATGTTTGGGTGGGTGGTCCTGTTGTTGGGGGAGAAAGAGTTTCACGGGAAAGGGTTGAGCTACGTGGATGGAATGGAAGGATGTTTTTTTGGTTCATGTCATAGTGGAACTTACGTTTCATTAATCACCTTTGCACCAAGAGGAGTAAACCGTTCTTATAACATTTGTGATACGAATGATAGAACTTAGAAGGCCATATTAAACAAATGTAGTTCGGTATAGCTTTTTTAACATAAAAAGTCAGAAAGCATGAGGAGTGAACCGTTTTTCTAACATTTGTAGTAATTGAATCCTAGGTGGCTAAATTTTGTGCCAAGCGAATGCATGATGTTATAGCAGAGGAGTGGGACCGAGAAATAGAAGGCGGTGCTGAATGGCAGAGAAGGTGGGAAGCAGTATTTGCTAATGGTTTTGAGAGGACTGACAATGAAATCGAATCAGACGCAGTTGCACCAGAAATGGTTGGATCTACTGCTTCTGTGGTTGTTCTATCTGGTTGCCAAATCATTACATCCAACTGTGGCGATTCAAGGGTTGTTCTTTGCCGCAGGACTCAAACACTCCCATTGACAGTGGATCAGAAGGTCTACTCAACCCATTTATCTTCTTTCTTGTTTTATACTGTACATTCTTCTTTATTAGTTCTAAATTACGGTTGTAGTTGCAATTGCAGCTATAATGCAAAACTTGATTTTGTGATGAAATACAGACAAATTCAGTTGATATGGCTGTAATTGCAATTGTGATACCCTTATAGAAACCTCTAAAATCTTTGTATGTCGTAATTAAGGTTGCGGACCGCAATTTAGAAATCATGTATATCGATATATAGGAGACAATTAGTCTATTCTCAACAATAACTTAATATGAAAAAGATAAAAACAAAGAAAAAGGTAAATATTAAGAGGTGATATCCTTTATAAACCAAGATACCGTTTTTGTCCTTGCATGTACAGCCTGATAGAGAGGATGAACTCTTGAGAATCGAAGGAGAAGGAGGAAAAGTAATACACTGGAATGGAGCTAGGGTGTTTGGTGTTCTAGCCATGTCCAGGGCCATAGGTACCTTGACTTATCTTCATATATATCCAGTCTTAGGCTAAGAATTTACGAAATGTTTTATTTGTTTGAGCTAATAATATTATATGCCAAATAATATTTTCAAAAGGAGTTTCATCCTATATACCAAGTGATAATGATAGCTATCTATACTCCTGTATAACTATAATGATATCTCCCTTTTTGATGTCACAACCAATAAGTTCCAAAAACCTAATAACAAAAGGATTTAAATCATATAACACTATCACTATAAAGAATTTTTACACATTTAATCTATCAAATCTATTAGATCATTAGAAATATTTGACTTTTACAATAACTATATTTAATATCATGCCCATAAATGATTGTAATGAATTTACAATATAAAAGTTTTTAAATTGACAGTATTTGAAGTAAACTCACAACAAAAATTTAAGAGATAGAAAACTATTTCCAAAGCATAGCTTAAGTGGTTAGAGACACTTAAAGCAGTTTGAGACGGAAGTCCAGGTTAAAACCACGAAGAGGAGAATGTTGACAAGTGATATGCCACTAACATTTTAGCATGTTCTTTCAACGGCTTTATTATAGATTTAATTATTAATGCTTTCATGTTTGCAGTTTCTTAATGTTTTTACAGGCTTCCTAAGTACCATGGCCATCTAGTGGATTTGCACGGGTTTTGATTATGAAATATATGAACGTAGCATGTATCAGTAAACTTAATCCATAATGACTGGGAAAATATAGATATTGGCAGTTCCTCAATACTAATATTTTATTGACTATGATTCTAAAGTTAAACATGAAAGATTGATTACGAAGTTGTGTGAGCAAAATTTCAGAAAAATGGATGTTATATTTTTTCAGTGATCCTTATCATCTGTACTAGTCCCAATCCAATCAAATAAAAATCACTAGCTTTTTTTTTGCTGCTAAAATCATTTGCTATCTGAAGAAACTTAGATGGCAAGAAGGTTAGCAAACAGTGTTAATCATTTTGTTTACTCTCCCTTTAAATGGGGCAAACTTGAGTTATCTTCCATTCTCTGCAGCAAGTAGTCATTAGTCTGCATTAGCATTCTTATTGTTCTAGTTTGCATTCTTTAGTCTGCATTTTTGTACTAGTTTCCCCAACATTAAGTGCTTGGAAAATACTTTTCAGTCAGAGTTTTTAGGTTTAAAGTTCATTTACGAGAATGAGTTAGCATTGTTGTTAACTTTTTTTTTTTGGGTACACATTGTTGTTAACTTTTAAATATCACCACATTATAGATCTATAATCTACAATTGTTTACATAACACTTGGTTTCCAAGTCGAGCATCTACTGCAAACTCTACTTATTTTTCTTTCCTTACGCACTTATACTAAAATCGTTTTTCAAAGCAAAATTATGATTTGGAGATCTAGGAAGTAAAGGTCTATGACGACCAGTCTTGTATTTAGTCGCTTAAAATGGTGATATTTCAGGTGATCGGTACTTGAGACCATGGATTATTCCAGTGCCGGAGATAACTTTTACAGCAAGAACTGACGAAGATGAGTGTTTAATTTTGGCAAGTGATGGACTTTGGGATGTAATGACAAATGATGAGGTGGGAGACATAGCGCGCCACATTCTAAGAAGGCGCCGCAGATCATCGTCGGTGGAGGAAATATCTCCAACACAAGTTGTTGCTGATAGCCTCACTGAAATTGCATATAGTAGAAATAGTAAAGATAACATTTCAATCATTGTTGTTGATCTGAAATCAAAGAGAAAACGTCTGCAAAGGCCTCCTTCAATTTCCTAAAAATACGATTCTCTTTGATAGTTTTCAACACCTTGAGAAGGTTAATGAAGTTCCTAGAGTTGATCTATATGAGCAGAACAACTCCTTTGTCATGCATGGTGATTCTCTGTTATCACTTCAACTTGTGTTTCTCCTAACTTGCTAGCTGTACAGAGCTGACTGGCAAAAAAAAATCTGATTCATGACAAGTAACAACTAGCTAGGACTTGTTTGTTACAATGAAGTATTGATCAATACTCCATTTTTATCTGTTCCATCCTTGACAAGGGACAATAGAATGAATTTACCGATTCATTTGTTGAATTTTTTAAAACTAATACTAATCAATGGAATGAAATATAATAAAGTTTATTTCATTCCATTGTATCTAAAATTCTCATTTTTAAATCAATCCTAATGAAGTTATAACTCTTTATTTTCTCCACTTCCTGTAGACTTCCGGCATTGATGTATAAATCAGAGATCGGAGTTAAAGTATGGATTATATTCTGGGCATACAATTCAATAGTTTAAACTTTGAATGAATAAAGTCTTGAGCATTACTTGAGATATTATTCCTACCCTACATGTCTCAAGACCTTCCTAATTCGCATAAACTTAGGCATACAAAAATGAATGGTAATAACTAATAGTAATAAGTTAGAAACTTTTAAAGGAATGACAAGTGATATTCACATGTCCCAGAAATCATTCATCACTTCCATCATCCTGACTTTGAAGAATGCATTTTCCCCCGATAAGAAAGTTAAAAACTTGCCTCAAATTTCCTCTGGATGGTCGAGCATTTGTTGCAAACTTACAGATAAATACAAGCCTTCGTCTCATATCCCATTTAGTGACATGTGTTGCATTGAGGGATTTCCCATCATCAAAAGTATCTAGGAAAAGAAGCAGGGACAACAGGGGATAGTTAGTGAGAGAATTAACCACCTGATATATTAATATAAATAAAGTACATTTGAAATTAGAAATAATGATTAATTGAACACTGAAATGCACTGATTCTATATTAGAAATGTACCTTTTTCATCGAATAGTGACATCAAAATTGCTAAACAAACACATACACTAATATCTTCCCCTGAAAAGCAAAGAAAAATATTATATTAGGCATGACAGGTTTTTTACAACATATAACAATTTTACATAGGTCCAGCAGAACGATTCAGAAGGATTAAGGACAAGCACATCAGATACTCAAAAAGATAAAGTTAGAAGGAGAAATAATGAAATGATAAAACAATAGAGGTTGAGAGGGTAGTCAGAGCCTATACCATTATTACAACAAACCAGAAGTCGTTTTCCTTGGCTGAGGTTTAACTTTGCAAAGCTCACAGCTTTAGGTAGCTTGTTTGATAAAGAAAATCGATCAAACTTTGAACTCTGGCCATGAAAATTTAAAGTCAGTGGAAAAATTCTAAAAACAACAAGAAGTTTTCTTTCCACTTCATACTAACCACCATTGGAAGATGTAGATATGCTTCAGCACTGGGAAGAGAGACAGAGATGGACTCTTGATCACAATTCAATATGCAATCAACATCAGCTACATCTGTAGCTGCACCAAACACGGACACTAAACAATCAGCTACAAAAACATAGTACAAACATTTTTCTGCTTAATAATCATGTTGCTCATCAAAAGTAGATTGAATAGCAAAGCAACAGAATATATATGCACGAGTCATAGAATTTATTTTACATATAAATTATGTAGTAGTGTCTTCATTCAATAGATCTTCTAGTGTCAAAAATGTAATTGTAAAGCCAAGAGGACTAGTTATTCTCAATAGATATCTATGTAGTATTGACACTTCAGATTGAAAGTGTGTCAGGTGTCAGACACCAACATATGTGATTATATTCAATTACTTTCATTTTTTCAAATTACAACCAGTATCGTCATGTCAGTGTCCAATGTTCGCTGTGTCAATGCTTCATAGACAGAAAAACATCAGAAGATCAATAAAGGGCATCAAGTAACTCAGCATACCAAATTGAGATGCACCAACAGCCAAATTAGTTGAACCCAACCAAGAAATTTCAAAACTTTCAGAAGACTTGGTGTCAACTTCAATATTTGAATTGTCAGAAGCCAATGATGGTTCTTCATGTGAAAGGGATTTAACTCTAACCTGTGGAGCATTCTCTCCTCTATAAGCGCGACGTACCCTACTCTTTTCAACTATATCTGCAACCTTCTGGTTACAAACTTCAGGACCCGAGTTTATAAGATCATAAACATGGTTCCAAAAGAGAGGTGGAGTTAAACCTCTAGCCCAACTTTCTTCATCGTCTCCAGCACCCGGTATGTAATTCCAGCTAAACTCAGAGGTAGTACTGTGTTGACTTGCGCCATTCGAAGAAGAAGCGGACACAAGTATGATGGGAGTGAAATCCCAAGAATCATGGTGAGGAACTTCATTTAACCATATGACAGTTTTCTGAGAAATCCATAGAGGACGTAAAGGTTTCTTCAAGATAGCAGCAAGGGAAGCAATGTCAGCTCCACTTGCTTTCAACTGTTGAGTCCATTCCTCTAACTTCTCCTCAATGCAAGCCTTTTCTGTTTGAGGAACCCAAAGGGGGAGGTGCAAAGAGCAATCCCAATCACAAGATACATCTTTTGCAATCTCATCACATCCATCAGTGTTGTCATCCTGTTTGCAAAGAGATAAGTATATACAATCAAACAAACCAAAATTGTGCATTAAGATATATGATGGACCTCTTTAGATTGGATTATTTGAGCTTATTTATTGGCATAAACACTTGTAACATTGTTTGGTAGAGCTTATGATATATCTATAACGCTTTTCAACTTATTTCAAAAAACTCTCTAGTATAGCTTATAAAAACAGTTTAAAACTTATACTTTAATTTTATTTTATTCTTTGTTATATAAATAAAGTATACATAAACACTTATATGACAAACAATTATACTATAAGTACTTAAGTTGTTTATCTAAAGAGGACCCTAAATAATAAACGAGGAGGAAGTAGAAGAGTATTAATTATCAGACTCACTTACTTGTGGTGATGGTGCAGCATCATGAATATTGGAATCTCTTCTAAAAAGGGAAATTGCACGATTAAGAACACAGGTCCAAATGGGTATGGTTTTGGACATGCTGTCAGGGAAACGCTTTCCTTTTCTTGTAGAATCAACTATCATACAACCTCCCTTCTGTCCTACCCAATTCAATAAAAGTATAAAAACAAAAATGGATATTTGAAGTGTATGAAGTTAATTAGAATTGACGAATGATTAATAAATAAAACAAAAAGTATCAGAAGAATTAGGAAGGGAATACCATACCGGCAAGATGGGCGACGTGGAGGTTGAGACGAGAAGTGGAGAAAGAGCAGTTGTTGGTGTGACCATCGGTGGATTTGAAGTAACAAGTTGAATGGAAAAGAGAAGAGTACCATAAACCGCAACGGAGATTTGCGAGTAGAGGAAGTTGAGGCCATAACTCAGAGATCTCACCAACGAAAACAGAGTCTTGATAGATTGATCTAAGTGCGTTGTATAAACTGTTCTCTCTTCGTTTAATGCTTCTTGCTGCTTTGTATATGCTTAACTTCCTCCATTCTCCTTCTTCTTCTTCTTCCATCTCTCTCTCTCTCCCCCTCTCTCCGCCGCCAGAATGGTTCACACCAGTTGAATGTGTAGTATAAAATTATAGTATTGAGATCGGGTCATTTTGTAAATTTCTTAACCTTAATGATTTTAAAATAAAACTTAATATGATTATGTAATTAAAAAAAAATATTATTTTTTTATGTTTTTATTCTAATTTTGTATCTATCTGTGTGCTTTGTTTTTATTGTGACAATGTGTATATATTGTATAACTTTGATTACGATTTATAAGTTATTTAATATTATATATGTTTTCATTCATTTATCAATGGTAGAATTTGAAATATACACAGATATAAAGAGGTAAGAAAAGAAAAAGAAGTTTTCTTAAAAAAATATATAAATAATTTTTTAAAAAAAATAAAAGATTAGAAAATACGATGAACTTGAAACGATAATTTAGGAAAAAGAAGTTACACTAAAATAATTTTATCCCTGATATATATATAAATATAGATAAAAAAATTTATGGTGTTAAATTGAATTTTTATTATTTTAAAAAAAGTTAGTGGCATAAATTACTTGGGCCTATAAGTTTAAATGTTTAATTAGCAATGCTTGTGAGTTTGAGTTATTAAAAGTTATTATTTTAAAAGAAATGTTAACAAATGTCCAAAAGACACATGTTAAACATTTAAATGTAAATATATTTTTTAAAAGTTATACTATTCATATTTTGTAATTATAAAAAATAAAATTTAATACATAAAACTTATTTTTTATTTTTTTTCTTCTGATTATCTAATAATTACTTTAAAGATATTTATTAACATTTTATTTTAAAAGACGGCTTTAAAGTACGTCGCACATTTAAAACAATTAAACCACATATCAATAAAAGATGAATTT
Source organism: Cicer chorassanicum (assembly GCA_037974735.1). Lineage (NCBI taxonomy): Eukaryota > Viridiplantae > Streptophyta > Magnoliopsida > Fabales > Fabaceae > Cicer > Cicer chorassanicum. The sequence goes on from JBBPBP010009779.1 coordinate 1,791,033, forward strand.
TGTTTTTCACTCTAGTAATGAAAGATGAATGAAAAAGGGTTTAGTTTTATGTCTATCAAGTTAGTAGTTGTCCTATTTATCATATTTTCAATGATTGTTTGAGGCATAGAGGTGTGGCGTGACCTTGTTAGTCATCAAGGTCATTATGATTTTTGGATGCATAATCTGAATCTGAATAAAAATTTGACCAGGTACCCCTACTTTTATCTTTATATCCTACAATTTTTTGAAAATGTCAAAAATATTCTCAATTTTTTATTTTTTTTTTTACAAAATCCACTTTTATTTTCGGAAAACTATTTTCAAGAATTCCGGTACACAGAGTTTTATCGGAAAACTTTTTACAAGTTTTTCGGTACAGAAATATGTTTCTGGAAAACTAAAAAAAGATTTCCGGTACAGAAGAGAAAAATGTGTGTACCGGAAAACTTTCTCCAACTTTTCCGGTACATAATGTGTTTCCGGAAAACTTTATTGACAAGTTTGACGGTATACATCCTTATTTTTAAAAAAAAAATTAAATTTTATTAATTTTGTTTAGATCACTTAAAAAAAAATTGGGGTGGCCGTGACCACTCTATGTCGCGCGTGACTATAATTTTGCCGTCTTTACCTCTATCTCTACCCACCGAAAAAAAAAAAGTTAAAATCAAATAAATAATTAAATACTAATATAATAAAAAAAATTAAAATAAAAAAAAATCTGAAATTATCGGAAAACTTGTGGGTGAAGTTTTCCGGTAACTTCTGGAAAATTCACTAACAAGTTTTTCAAAAATCTTCCGAAGTGGTGTTCTGTACCAGAAAACTTGAAAAAAAAATTCAGGGTATTATGGTATTTTCACTGGCTTTTTGGAGTATAAGGTTAATTGTGGGGGTATGGAGTCAAATTTTCAATGTGAATATATAGTTGCTGAACAATTTGTAAAGGTGTTACTCTTAAGAGAATGAGTTTTAGCCGAATACTGGTATGTCTGAAAGTGAGACCGCTAAAACAACTGATTTAAATTTCTATCAATTATAAAATCTTATTTTATTAAAAGGTTTAAAAAAAATTACTTAATAAAAATGTCTCATATTTTTATATTTTTAAAATTAAAACATATAAATTTTTTAAAATTTAATGTTGTCTCAAGAATATTAAATCAATTGAAAAAGAAATATTACTTAACATCAATTATATTAATTTAGTTATGTCATAGTTAAATTTAAAAAATCCATTTCGAATCTCATATTAAAATTCGTTTTACACCTCCAAAATGTTGGGTCGGCCTTGACCGAATATATCTGTAGTGACTCTTGATTGTTCGTGCATGGTGTGGAATGAGAAGATTTTTTGTAATTCTAGTGTGCCTATTAGAGCTTTGATTCGAAAAATTAATCAACACATGATCAACATCGTTCAGTCCTTGTCCTTGAAGAATCATCTCGCTCCAGTTCTTAGTGGACTCAATACCATTTGTTGGGTTCCCCTACAGCCTATTGTCTTAAGCTGAATGGGGATGTTGTTGTGACAAATTTAGGGACTAAGGCATTTTGGGGAGATGAGTGGTTCGTGATCATAATGAAAGCTTCTCATTTGGTTTTTTTTGTTCTCTTGGTACCTATACTATTACCACATCTGAGTTATTCTTAAGGGTTTAAAGTTGACATTTGATTGTGGTTTTCGTAATATTGAGATCGAGTTTGATTTGAAGTTGGTTATGAGATTAATTATCTATGGATGTAGTGTCAGACATAATTTATTTTTGTTGGATAATCAGATTATGATACTTGACGGTAATTGTACTAATATTCTTTGACTCATTTTTCGTGAAGTTAATCAAGCGATACATATTTTTAATAAATATGACTTACGTATCACTAATTCATACAAATATTCATAAAAAAATTTAAAAAATGCCAAACAATTGAACTAATCTTATTGGACTTGTGATTTGCCATATATGTTTTTTTGTTTATTATTTGGTAACTGATATTTAGTTCCACTTGTACTAGTTTCAACCTAATACTCTCTTCGGACAAAACTTTGTAACGCTAGGCCTCAATGTTTATAACTTAACTAAATACCCTTGTTTATTCCTTTGTTTGATAACTAAGTTAAATTAAATATATTTTCCTTAAAAGCAGCTACAAATCCTCATATCTTGCCATTCTTTGTAATTGCAAGTACTATTAATATCCTATCATAGATCAACCACAATGGCTCAGCATAATCGATTGAAAAATAGAGAATATATTTAAAATATCAATATCACAGCCATACTATATGTTTGGGTTGATGAAATAAGATTGAATAGCAGTGTTCCATTATTTTAAATATTTAAAAAAAAAATGAAACAGAACATGATAGTCTCTATTTCCCCCTACAACTTAACATACCTCAATTTCCCCATACAATTTAGAAGTGAAGTTATGAGATGAATGACTCAATAATTAAATTTTAGAATTATTAAAATACTATCATATAATTAGTTGTTGTCTTCTACTCTTCATATTCACACCCACCAAAACCTCCTTAAGTGTCCCCTTCCACTAGCATGTGAGTTTTGTTCAACTTCACTCAATTCCACTTGGAGTATTTCATAATTCTAACATTTTTTTTGACAGATAAGAACATTTTTATACTTCAACATTAATGATATATTTCTTTTAAAACTAAAAAAAAAAAAAAAAAAAAAAAGGCCAAACATAACCTAAATCCAAGTTTTAGTACGCCCACCATCTTAATATGGTATGATTCTTAACTTTTAAAATAAGAAAGAAATTCCTGTTAAAATCCTTGCATGTCCAAAATACCTGCCTAAAGAAGAGGATTTTGAATAGTCTTAATACACCAATGATTACAACAAGAAATCGTTGGATGACAAACCACAATAAGCCAACTAATTCATTAAATCATAATCATCCAACTTGTCATTGTATTCGAGAACCTTTCTCTTTATCTTGGATGAATCCACCCATGCAATGAAGTCTTCCATGTTTCTAGTTACGAGGAAAGCTGGATCTGTAATTGTATCTGGACCAACTCGAACATGCCCTTGTTCAATATATGTCACAGCTTCTTTCAAATGCTCAGCATATTTTAGTCTCACCAAAACAGTTGAGAGCCTACGCCTACAAGATAGTGAACATAATTTGGAGAAAATGAGCAATGTAATAATACAAAGTCGTACAAAAAAAAATTGTTACTCATTGCATAAAGCTGGCATGACGAGATAAGGGGTCAGAATCAATAATGATTGAGTCAAGTTGATTAACTTCATAGTTGACAGTCACATTTTTTTATGCAAAAACATATTACTTGACTGACAAGATTAAAAGAAAAATAGAAATCAGCTGAAGAATTGCAATATTCAGTTGGAAACCTATTCACTCAAGTATTTACAATCACATAAAATGGCAGCCTTGGCCTTATTCCAATTATTATATCTTTTCCTGCGCCTCAAATAGTTAACTTGCCTAGCTTCAAACAGTGTTATCAATGGCTGATGGCAAAAAGCCAAAAATCAGACGTTTTTGGCTACCATGGCGTCACCATCCTTCACAAATTGGCCATAGCGCCTGTGACAAAATCCGCCACTGCAATCCACCATGGGGGCGATATTTGACAACATTGGCTTCAAAACAACAATAAATATGTTGAGCTTTAAGTGACAAATTTGCACTTAATTTTTTATCACTTGACCATTCATGCACTTAGTTATGCGAAATGTTCAAGCTATCTCAACTGTACTAAAGAAGTCACATTTGAAGTAAACATCCAAAATTAGCATGGACACAGACCCTAAAATTCCCAAAATATCTAGACTTTGTCTTCTGTTTCTAGACTCTGCCTCATCACAAATTTGAAGGCCAGAAAGGTACATTTGATACTTCACCCAAGTCCATAACCATAGATGTTTTCTTGATTTCCTAATTTTGTTAATTACTTGACCCATTTAACTAGTCTGGCTTCACTTGTTTGACCAGTAAAAGTTTAGACAGATAGACTCATTTACACAATTCAATCAGGTAAGTTTTTTATTCCAAACCCATTTGCTTAAGGTGTCTGAGTCCATTACCACTCAGACCAACTACATGTTGGTAAAATCTGAAATCTTTCTTTATTTTTCATATGAACATATTCTAATGAGTAATCGAATAAAGTTGATAACTAAATTTTCATTTAAAGCGTTTAAAGAAGCAACATGTTCCTTTTACCTGCAGAAGGATGACACAGTTAAGCGTTCACATAGTGTGATGCTTTGCCTGGTTGGAATCACACCCATGTTGTAACTGTCATAAAAAAAAAAAGAATGAATGAAACAAATATGTAAATGTAGTTCACGACATTTATTTTTATCTTCTTTGTTTCAAACCAATACCAACTACCAAAAAGAAAGTGCCACTAAAATATGCCAATCACTCTATTTGAAATGGTAGGTCTAACTTATCCTTCTCAGCATGGAGCTACAACCATATAAATATCCTAGACAAACTTATAAGCTGTATAATCAGTTCACCTATTTTCCTTATATTTCATCTGGTCACTTGTACTTACTGTTTATGTCATAAATGGTTATAAAAACCACCCCACAATTTATATTTAACTTGCAAGTTGCAACTACATTTGTAATTGAATTTAAGAAAACCTAAATTCATACTATCTACACCAAACCAGTTCAAACACAAATAGCTGAAGCACAACAGATTTGAGGAGTCTCGGAACAACACTAAACAATAAATTGTGTTAAACTTAGAACTTCAACAGTGAGCTTACAGTTTAAACCTAGAACTTCCAAAGTGTTTACGTGAATAAAATAAATATGATATATACCATTAACCATAATTATGAAACAAAATATTCATTACTGAATGTTTAAACTGAGAACTTTAAAACTGAACTTACAGTTTTTCCAAAAGCTTATCAGTCATATCAATTCGAAAAGGATCCTTCGGGTCCATCTGTTTCACCGTGTTTACCAACTTTTGAACCATTCGACATATACTTGAATATCTGTTCATATTTCAACAATACCAGTGGCACAAAGAAAAAGAGTAAGCTAAAATCCAAAATAAAATAAAGAAAATTACCTAATGCCAGAACAACTTAAACAATGTAAATAATAAAAATACTTTTTGTAATCATCCCGTCCAGTAACATGGTAGCGCTGCATAACCATGTTCTCTCTGTGACCTCCTTCTCTCTTCCATTCTAAGAAATTCACTTTCTTCAAAAGCTTCAGCTCATGATTCTTTAGCTTCCTCATTGTTATTCACTGTCATCACAATACGTTCTTGTTAGATACAAATAAATAAGCCAGTTTATTAAAGGTGGAACTATTTAGGGTCCGTAAGAATTGACTTATTTGACCCTATCTATAGACATAAACACTTATGAGACGGTTTGACAAAGCTTATGAAAACAGATTATAGCCTATATTAAAAAACAAATTTGATTTAGTTTATCTATTTTCATGAAAGTAGTTTATACATAAAAACTTATTGATAATTAAGATGTTTATCGAAACAAATGCCTAAGTTTATGCATATACAAATTACTACATATATCTAAGCTTTAGAAAACAAACAAAGGATTTTCTCAATTCAACAGCACCATAAATTTACTCTGTCAAGTTGAAAACCAAGCAATGATAAAGTACTAAACCAAATCACAAGAACCAAATATCACATGTGGCAACAATTACATGGAATAAAGAGATGAACATAAATTAGAAACGACCTTAAATGATAAACACTAAAACTGGATTGATGAATGAAGAGGAGACGAACACAGTACGACGGAGGAGCGAGAACGGCGGTAAAAGTGAACGGAGGCGACGCAAAAGGACGGTAACGCGGCGGTAGCGTGTTGCTGAGAATGCTGGAAAGGGAACGGTGAGGGAATTAGGGTTTTCTAATTTTCTAAATATAATTTTTTTTCAGAAAAATAATTGTAAGCATTGACCCACCGGTTCTTAAAATCTCGGCCCGACCATCATCCCAGATGGTTTTTAAAATACTGGTTATAATAATACCAATTGTGTTGGACTGTATTTGTGTAACCCTAAATTTTAATTTGATCATTTTATATAAAAAAGGATTGGATGGATTAATGAGTGTGTTTGTTTTATCTTAAATAAAAATAATTTTTATTTTAAATAATTTAGAGATTATTTCTTATAGATTTTTTAAAAAAAAAAAAATTTAACTCCCGTTTGTTTACTATTATAAAAATGATTTTTAACCTGTATATAATTTTTTTAAAATAATTTTTTAAAATTAAAAAACCAATAAATAACCACAACCAAAAAACAACGATGTAGAAAAATAGAGAACAAAACTTATGAAAACCTAGATGAGGGTAGCATCTAATGAGAAAACTAACAAAGTCGTGGAAATAGAAAAATGACTATAGCTAAAAACTTATTAAAAATAAACGGAGTGCAATTTGGAATTTTCAAAATAAAGTAGAGTAATTGCATAATTTTTTCTAGTTAAGTTATGTGTTTTTTACTTGTGTTTCGTGTTTTTCTCTAATCTATTTTAATAGGCAAATGCAAAAATCTACTATTTTTAGTCAAAAAATGATTTTTTTTTAACAAAATCATTTTTAAAAAATTTAAAACAAACACCCTACAAATGATTTTTTGACTTCAAAAATATAGATTTTTCATGAAAAAATCTGAAATAAACGTACCCAATAATTTGTTTCATTTATGATTTTAGTTACTTTATTTTTAAATTGATTATTTTTATTCAAAGTCTATAAATGTTTGACATTTTAAATAGATGCACATTTAAGGGTTAAAATTA
>JBBPBP010009779.1:1797926-1828930 GCA_037974735.1 Cicer chorassanicum
AAAAAAAAAAAAAAAAAAAAAAAAACATGATTTAGTAAAATTACATAGCTACGAGTTAATTTTTTTCAATGAAATTAGGATGGTAAAACAAGGGAACACACTCCTCAAAAATGTATAGATTGCTTGCTCCAACACACAAATCAAATATGTTGACAAAATAAGTTTAGAAGTAAAATAAAATAAAAAATATAACAAATCCAAATTTAATACAAATTTAAATTAAACAATAAATTCAAGTTGTAGTGAGAAAATAGATTAATTAACCACATATAAATCAGTCAAGCTAATAATATATTAATAGGAAGGAAAAAGAGAGTAAAAAAAAATATCATTTCGATTTTCGATCGCTTTGTCACCTTCGAGTTTTTTCAACAGATTAAACGATGTAGACCAATTTAATTTTTAGATTTAAAATCTCAAATTGCCCTACCAAAAATTACAAGTAAAATGAATTTGGCTTGTTGGGCTTTGTCACCCATAATAAAAATGTTATAGATGTTTAAATATAAAAAATGAGGTAAAGTAAGATAAACATGAGAATTTAATTAATGGTTAGAAAAAAGAGTTTTTTTTATCAAAAAAAGAAAATTTGTTTTGTTCTAATTCTCTAATTTATAAGAAAAAAGCTTTAATAATTTAGATCTCAGTCAACAAATAAGTAAAGTCTAATTAATAATTATTTTAAAAATAGAATTCAGTTTTTTCTAAATAATTTGTATTTAACTTAATAACTACTTGAGTTCAACCATTTGATTCATTAGAAAGAAATGTTTAAATAAAGAGAGAGAAAAAAAATGTGTGATGGATTATTTATCTTGCCCCTATCAAATGCAAACTTGAAATAATTTGCCAAAAATAAAAGGTACATTTTCATGTGTAAACATGAGTTCATTTCCATTTAACATTTTTTGATTTGAATTTACATTAAATCCTAAAATAAAAACTTAGGGCTTAAGGATTAATTCTTAAAAGGTTAAAACTTGAAATTGTAATGAATAGATGTGTACAAAAAGTACTGATTAATAGCACCACATTTTGTTGACAAACAATTTGATGGGAATTTTAATTTAATATTTAAAAGTTGCATTTTTGACAGTATTTTTGAGTACGCCATTGCTTGCTGGATTGATGGCCTTTCGTATCTTAAAGACATTCCAAGCAGTGTTAGCAGCATGTCCTGCAGTTGCAAACACATGCTCAGTGGCTTCCCCAGCATTTTCCCCAAACCTGTTAGAGACCATTCTGGATGCAGCTTTGGAGGTGGCAGAAAGAGTTTGTTTTTCAGCAGCTTCAGCTGCATCCAGAACTTTGTCTGCAGCATCAGAACAGAAATAAAAAAGTTAAGATGATTTTGTTGTTTCTTATTTGAAAGAAAGCATCACTGGTAATGTGTACTATCATTAAGTATTTTGACTTTGTTTTACTTACTGATTGCATCAAGGGAAGCCAACAACACCTCTCCAGGAAGCATCTTTAGAAATGCCTTTCCTGGTTGGGATTTAACCAAAGGACCCATCACTGATCCACTAACTATGCCAACACCACTAAGCAAAGATTTGCTTAACTTTTCTGTCATCTTAGACAGCTTCCTTACACTGCATTGCAAATACAAAAGACAATTATCAGTAACACATAATCATCATCCACTTGTGCACTCCAGTGTCATTTTTGTATACCGTTTGAGGTTTTTATTGATCTTGTTCTTCTTAGAGGCACCGACACTCTTGTTGCTCATACTTTCCTTGGCCACAAGACTATTTTTCTCATCTGCATGACTATTTAGGATCATTTCTCCTCCTTTTTGAACCTGATGATTTTCACAAAAAATGTTTAGTTTACTGTGTCACTAAGTGATATTTTTCAAGTAGCTTTTTAGTTGTCTTCCTGTTTTCACTTATTTCAACTTTATCAGTCATTCTTATCATAGTGTCACACACAATGCTTCTTAAAACAAGATGAGAAAAGTGAAAAGGCAAAAAGCAGAAAGAAAAAAACTAAATTGTTCCATTAATATTGACAGTAAAACAAAAAACCTTGTTGGTGTAAGCATTGCTGCAAATGAAGATACCCTTCACAATCTGACCAGTCCCTCCTGCAATAACCTTGGAAAGAAAATGATTGTAATCATCAACCCTCGGAGCGAACTCCTTCCAATCAAGATCATTCTTGTTACTCAACTTCAAGCCAGAAAAGCAAGAGTGCTCTTTCAAAAATGAATCCAGCAAAACCAAACTTCCATAACTATCTTCTGCAAAGCTCAATCCATAGCTAAGAGGCTCACCGTCTTTCACAGGCAATGAAAACAAGTAATGGAGAGCATCTAGCTTCACTACAGGCTCATCTTTAGTCAAAGGCCAATGAAGATCATCTCCTACTTTTATAATTGTAGCAAGAGACACATTTTCGTCGAAGGTTTTGATGACCATGAAATGTCCTTGAGCTAGTTCAAAAGCTTCTCCTTCATCCATCAGATGAACTTTGCATTCTGGTATTTTTATCAGAACTTCTTGTTTGAGGTTCTTGGGTCCTGCATATTCATCAACAGTACTTCCAGTTTCCATCAGTGGCATAGCTGTGGAGCCATGAAAGCAACACCCCATATCACTGTTTTGCCGTTGTTGCTTTCTCTTTCTTAGGAGTGGATTTGGAAATGTTAATGCAGAATTGGAGATGAAAGGTAAAGGTTTCCCATTTTGTTACTAAAGATTATTTTGTTGCTTTATTCTGTTCTTGATGAATGGTGTTAAGTTGATACAACTTTCGGTGGAATGTAATATAAAGAAAAATAAAATAAAATTGAGAACTTGTTGAAAAATGTGTAGGAATATTCAATCCAAATAGATTAAAAAGCATTATTACAACTTGCACTCACCACCAATGTGAAATCAAAGACTTTTCTGTGTTGCACATCACTCTCCTGAAACCATCACCTTTCTTGAGTAATATTTTGAAAATTTTACATTGGAACTTTGTTTAAACTTCTTGTTTGCATTGTAGTAATTCATGTTGTGCAAGCAGAAACATAATAAATGCTAATATAGTTTTTTGAACCATGGTAAAATAAAAACATTAACGATGATGAAAAATATATATAGAAGGGACCAAATATGTAAATCCATTTCAAAAATAATTCAGGGCTAAATTTCAGGTTTTTCGCTTAACAACTGTTCTGATTTGTAAGTGCTTCATTTTGGTCCTTCGAGTAAGCCTGTAATGTATGCTATGTGTGATCGAGATGAGAATAATGTGAATCGCACCCTGTTTATAAATTTTGCAAATTTTTGAGTAATGTGTTGCTTAAATTACATCACATAACTTTTACAATTACAAAATTAAGCCATGGGAAGGCTTGCACTGAAAAATAATAACGATTGAATGGGTAATGAAAAAATGGAACTAGGATTCCTACCACAATCTAAAACAATCAATCAAGAATGACCAAAACAATAAATGAGATCAATTTGATCTACCAACACACAAGCTTCCAAAGTGAGGCAAAAGAGACAGTTTGAAGGCTCCATGAAGCTCTCTCCTAATTATCAAATTTTTTGGGTTGATGCCATTGTGCCAGACTTCTGGACAAAGAACTGAGGAATGAACCTTTGGTAGGCATCCCTTTCTTTCCATATAAATGTTTCCCTCCCAAGTCTGTGAAAACTGGACTCATATCCTTGCTTCTTTCAGTTCTTTCAATCTGCCGAGTATAGATTCAAATATTTTTTGGTTGAGAAAACAGCTGTAGAAGAAATTAAGTCAGAGATGACATAAAGCCTTGACCAACTTACCTTGATAATTTTTCCATGTTTTAAATAGTACCGAATACCAGACCAATTGATACATTGAGAAAAATGAGACTTAATCGCAGACAGAGGGTATAGAAAGTTATCCACCACCAATGCAATGAACACCTGCTCAAAAAAAATTACTTTCTAACTTTAGCAACTAGTAATCAAGCACATAAAAAACAAGCAAGAAAAAATACATACAAGACACCAATTGTAGGTGGCGAGAGAAAGTTGCGGTGCCTCTGGAGACAGCATGTTGCATAGTTGAACTTCTATCCGTGTTAAGTTCCACATTGAAAGAAGTTCCACAAGAGTGCATATGGCTAGGAAGTTCACCAGCGATAACCCTGGAAAAGGAACAAGTAAAAATGCAAGAACTGAAAATGTAAGTTTAAATGAAAAAGTTCATCTCAGTAATGTGTTTCAGTATTTCACGACGTTTTTATTTTCATTTTCACAAGCCCTATCTATTCGTCGGGGATAAATAAATGTAGTAGTAGAGATGCAACTTTAATTATGGGGTAGATAGTGTTATTTTTGGATTTAAAGTTCACTTGCCATCTCATTGCATCATTGGAACAAATAAACCATGCCATAAGATTACAGACAGACCTGATTTGTCTGTTTTATTTTAACATCCCACAAGTGGTCAGAAGGTAATAACATAATTTTAATTATTACAATGTACTTGAAGGTATCTTTACGAATTCCATATAACACTAGAAAAAATCCACACTAGTGGTATTCCTGAATGAAAAAACCCTCAGCAATTTCAAATTTGTATATGTAGCTTGAGAGCATATCATGAATAGAGCATTAGAACTTCTAACACTGCAACTAAGTAGAACAACAATAACCTCTTACGTAGCATCAGAATCCTACCAAAATGTACCCATGAATCAATACTAACAACCTACCTAAAAAGGAAAAGTAGTGTGCTCACCAGCAGAAGTATAGGTCATTTCGTCAAGTGAGTATCCCTTACTATAAAATCTAAATGCTGCTGCAAGATGAATAATTGCCATAAAGTATGGTGCTACAAATCCCCATGACAAATAGCAGTGAGTGCCAAACAATGCGCGATTCATCACCCAGTTAACAGTTGTTGTATATGACTCCAAAACGAATGTCTGTTTCCTCAAGTAATTCCAGTATCTACACGTTTGAAAAAACTAAATCATCAATATGAAAGGAAACTTTATTTTGCAGATGAGACTAGTCACAAACCTTCCAAAATTAAGATCACTAGCAAGGGGGTGAGGAAAGACAGCAACTGGGGGAGAAGTAATCAGTCTTTTATGAGCCCCTTCAAAAGACAGCATTAAAGTAATTGTTAGAATATTAGGATTATTATTCTTTTAAGAGCCTTATTGTTTTAGTAGTCTAATGAGGCCGGTCGGGATTATAATAAAATTCACTATAATAGTGTCGTACCTAGATTATTATTATAAATACGGGCATTAGTGGATTCCATCTTATCCTTATAATTTCAGCAACAATGAAGAACATAATAAATAGGATTGAAAGACTAAAAAATGGGATAAAAAAGTAGAGCAAGAAAAAATTTGGTCTATTCTAGTTTAATTACTGGAAGCTCATTGTATTTCTTTTCTGTACAAAGATCACAAATATCAACGACAATACTTTTTATTAAAGGAATAGTTGCACAAAAAACAAGATATGGACCATAATGAAGAGTTTAATGAATAAAACATTAACCAAAAGAAAATTACTTCCACAAAACATAAGTTTTCTTGAAATTGCACATGAATAAGTATTAAAAAAAAAACAAGAAGAAAATGCTCTCTATCAAATCTCTATAAAGAATCATTTTTTTACGGATCAATCATCAAGTAAACATTTTTACAATGACTGATATAGATAGAGCAGCAATATATGATGATAAATGCGTTGGAACTTTAGAAGATCGAAGTGCTAATTACATCAAGAAATTTAACAAGAGAACCAAAGATGTACCAGCGATGGCTGCAAGAGTCATATCATCAGAATATCCACCATCTTTAAGTCCTGAGACTACACCATAACGATCTTGCCTGAAGTCGTCGGCATGCATCTGGAATAAAAACTAACTAGTTAAAACTAAGCTTTTCTTTAAAGCATCAACTGAGAAAGGTAAAAGCAACATACCATCATACAGCCTCCCCACAGAAAGAAAGTTCTTCCGCCAGTGGCAAAGCCCATCGAACAAGGCTGTACAAGAAAAAAAGAAAAACAAAAAGGATTAGGAAAAAAAAAAAGTTAAAATAATTTAATTAAATATTGACATATTGTGTGACTGGACGGAGGACACGGGTTCAGGTTGTGGAATCAGCCTCTTGCAAATGAAAGGTAAGGCATACAATAGATCCATAATGACTCCAACTCTTTCAAATAATAATACATTATCAAAAGCCTAAATTAAAAATTATCCAATTAATATTGTGACTTAATTCAAATTCAATAATTAAGCTTCATTTGTATACTGTATTTCTATACAAATGAAAAATAAAAGAAAACAATCTCGTACACAGACGTGTGCTGCAGAGATTGGAGAATAAAAAGATAGAGGTAGTTGTGTACCATATGATATTCATAGATGCAGTAACTTCCTAAACTTCCAGATGGCAAATCAAGAGGGTATCCAGTTTGAATAAATATCTGTGAAGCATCAAAACAATCAAGACCACAGTAAAAAAATCCTTGCTGGTAGAATTATAATTATTCTTGTTTACCACCTAAAAATAGATCACGAAGAAACAAAACTTAAGTAATACCTCGGGGTTCTTTTCCATCTCACGAGTGAGCGCTCCAATTGATCCAGGATGTATCCTAACATCATCATCCAAAAACAATACATACTTGCTGTCTTTGTGCATTTTCTCCACCCCAACCTGCCAAGGTGCCAATACTATGTAATACTAGTGTAGTTAGCAAAACATATCTACCAAGGACAGTCTAGTGGCCTAACAAATCTACAATAATATAAATGACTCAAAAATTTGATATCAAATTATCAAAAAGTTAATACAGATTCTTCACACATGTATTTAACTAGCAAGTGTTATGCGAGGAAATCAGGAAATGAAATTATGTCTAACCACTAGTTAATGAAACAACTAAGACCATCCCCAATTTCAACATAGATTTAGATTGACTTCAAATAAATGTAAGGAACTAGTCAATAAATCTGTACTTGGAATTTGAAAGGACTATCAAAATATGTCAGTAAAATTCCATACCAATTGATTATGAATTTTTTGACTACAAGTTGTTGATAAACCAGCTACAACAACCTTGGCATCAACATCATCCTGCATATATCAAGCATTCAACCAATTTAGTGAGATGCTGACAAGATTAGAATACACAATCCAAGAATTCGACGCAGAAGTTTCGCTGGTTCCAGCGGGGTAACGGGCTAAAACCAAACTGAAATGAGTTGAAGGTTGCCGAACTTAATAGCAAATAATTAAAATTATGAATGTGGAATTGGAGGGAAAATGTGGACTTATTTTATACCTCAAATTCTGATATTAGTCGTGATATAGCACGGTAAGCAGGATCTTCTGTGCTTTCGACCACAAAAAGAAATTCTAGAGGACCACCATAAAGAGACGTTATCTGCATATTTTAAAAAAAAAAAAAAAAAAAAAAAAACAGAACCATAATGAAAATTTCCTATTAAAAAGAGATGCTCAGACTAAAAAGAAATGGTATAACAATGGTTAACAAAATAAACTCCAAGTATTAGCTTAAATAGATGTTTAAAATTGCAACCGATTATTGTTTATGCGGCGAAAATGAAATATCAATAGTATGCCCAAAATACCAATAAATCATACAATTGAAATTAGAATTCGAAGTTTATGAAAATAAAAGAGAAAATATGTGAAATACATAAATTCGCATAAGGTTAAATTAAATTTATAATTTTCAAGTCACTATGCATTATTCGTTGAAGAACCAATAAGGCAGGCACCACATGTAAACCAAAAGAAAAACCAGAAACATCAAATAAGTTCCAGGAGAATGTGTCCTGAGTTCTTACCTGACTCCTCCAGTTGTGGAGATTGTGTTCTCCAAACCCTTTCAGGGGCATAACTACTGTTACTCTTGGAAGATTGACCTGATAGGAATGCTCAAGCTCATTAATGTCATGACAAAGGAAAGATAAACTATTGCCATTCTTCATAGCATCCTTCATTTGCTTTATCTCTCTGTTCCTGTAAGGGGAAAAAACAGTATTTCTCATAGAGGTGACAATGAAAGTGTTTCTGGACTCTATGACATTATTGAGTAATGAGTACCTAACATAAGAAGCAAGAGCCCACCCAAGAGCGAGTGTTAAGCAAATCAAACATCCCTGGAGAGCAAACATAAAAAATTTCATAATGTGATTATTTATCATGATATTTCTCTTAAGCAACAAAGGTGGAGAAATACAAATCAAGATTTCAAGGAAAAATGTTAATAATTATTGTGCAAAGGTTCAATCAAACCACAAGATCTATAGCAAGTTTACTTGCCACTGCCGCTAATGAACAAAACCAGTATTCTGATACTTGAGATTCCATTACCTTCTTCATTAATTCCATTTCACTCAATAATCATGCAATTTCACAATTTCAATTTCGTATGCAACTCATCAGTAAAACTCCTCCAACAATGTAGAACCCCCTATCCCTAAAATGTTTCGTGTGTTGCAATGCAAGTATATTCTATATGTGAAAATAAAGCCTACAAGATATTTCACTACAAGGATTATGGATGTTGAATCTGTGAACATGACAGATGGGAAGCAACCCCAAGCTGATACATCAACCATAAAAAAATTGGGGGGAAAAATCTGTTAAAACAATTCCTAGGAGAAAGTAGAGATTAAACAGGTAAATCTCATGCATTTAAGGGTAGGTTAATACCATCCACATCCTACAAACCAAAACCATTCATTCAATCCTCTTCATGGAAGCAGCAATCATATGAAGGGAAATTATGCGGTGAATCACTTTGATAGGTGGTCTATGATAGACCAATACTTGAAAATCATTTGAAACTCTAACAACAACCGATGTCGCCTTCCCTTCCGGAAGTAGAATCTCACAATCATCCTCATGGCTGAAACTTTGTGTTATCAATCTCGCTTCAACAAAAAAATAACATTGAAAAACAAATGTGTGTCAATATTCGTTTTTCCATGTATTTGTCGAACAACACTGATCATGTCACAGTCTCAACCATAAGGACAAGGAGGACTGTGAGCTTCTATAATTGAGAGGGGCATTGTCTATGGTTGTTAGAGTTTCGAGAGATTTTTAAATGCTGGTCCACCATGGACATCCTATTAAGGTGTTTTACGTTAGAACCCACCTCATAAAAATAGGAATCCAGAAAGTAACAATAATTACTGTACTTTCCAACAAAAAGCACAATTGTAAATTTTCTATGTCTATCCAAGAACCTTAACTCATGTGGCACTAAGTACCCCATTTTACTACTTGATTCAAACATCAAATTCCAATGAGGTCGTCACTTTTCCTACCTTACCCCTCCAAATACCCTTCGTAACAAAAAAAAAAAAAAAAAACATAATTGCTAATTACAACCAAAGTCAATAATAACCAAACCGAGTAGAATTGGCAATAAGCATAGAGATGGTGAAAAGAAAAAATTTCACATTGTAATATCTAACTCAAAAAAAAACTTTATTCGTGAATGAATGAACATTAAGAATCGAACAACAGTAAGATTAAACTATAACTGAATATTGTGAATATAAAGAGGAAAAATGAAGTAAGCGAGAGAAACAAGAGTACTTGAGTTGAACTGAATTTCCAGCAAAATAAAAAAGAAGCAATGATAGTAATTTTGTTGAACAATTCGGAGGGAATTGCCGAAATGAAGAACATAGATTAATGAAAGAGAGAAGTGAAAAACCTGGATCTGAACGAAAACGGCGAAGGGACTACAAAAGGTTCTGCTGAGGGAGAAGAGGAATATATCAAACGATGAAGCCATTATTCTGCAACTCTGTAACCTACCTACGTCTCTCTCTCTTGCTCACTCTCTCTCTCTATATATATATATATATATTATGTGTTCGTCTCTGAAACGCCTCACTCTCTCTCTAGTTCATTCTGATAGGCATGGGCGGCATTGAAAGAGAGAGAGAGAGAGAGAGAGAGAGAGAGAAACAGAAGCTGGCAAGAGAGAGAGAGAAACCGAACACAGGTAACGCTGCACGAAAGGTTTAATTTTATTTAAAATTATGGGCCACTCTACAAACGTGATTCAATTGTCTTTAACACTCGTTAAGGAAAATAAAATAAAATATATTTTGAATCAAAAGTTTTATTTTTTACAATTTTAAAAATTATGAATTATATTATTTTTTAGATTTTTCTTCTAGATTTTGATTTTTGCAAATGTTTTGAGTTAATATTTATCTAAAATCAATTGTTAATTGGCGTTAAGTGGTGCGTGTATTCTTGATTCGCTATGTCTATTAAATCTAATAAAATAAGTGAAATTGATTAGATATAATTATAAAAATTGAATGTGATTCATGTTCTTATAAAATTATTTTTTTCTCTAAACAGATGTAATTTATAAACTATTGATGATAATTTTGGTATCATTGAAAATATGTTACACCAAATTATTATATCCTTTTTATTATATGCACTTATTTAGTATTGTTCCTAATTTTGTTATTTTAATATGATATTATTTTATTTGTTGTTTTGACGTGACGTATTTTGTTTTCTCGTGTTGTTGTCATGTTTATTTAGTTCGAATTGACATATCAACTTCAATTCAATGTAGATTCAAACAATGATTTGTCGTCGTCCACCTTATAGCTGAGGTATGGATATTTGAGACACTTTAATTTTGTCGCATGTATAGATTTTATCACATTTGTAGGTTTTTTGTTGTATTGATCTAAGTGTTGTGAGTTTGTTCGTAAATTTATCTTTTTCAGATTTAACAACTTTGAATTGTATTATTTTCAATCTATTTAATTTTGACTAACTTAAATGAATGAATATTAGTTTTTTTAGTCAAATAACAATAATAATATTCTTCATTCGGTAGTATTTGCGAGGGAAATTTCATACCACCTTGTGCGTAGCTTAGTTTTTAAAAGTCATTAAAGATTCTAGTGACAATTGACTTGAAAAAGATCTTTCATCTTCTTTACAATTGAAATTATTGATGGTTGTCTATCTGAGACGATTTGAGTTTTATAAGACACATTTGTTTTTTTATCATACTAACATTAATCAATTCATTGTCTCAGTAGTAAAAATCAGGTTGTTAACTTATTCTTCCAACAAGTGTTATCATCGTTGTTAGTGTGGGTAAAAGGTGGTTCAATGTGACATCCGTCGTAGTTGTAGGTCTCTCTTTAAAGGTCAAATCTACCATGTTCTACTTTGAGTGACAAATTTTATTTTTTTTTAAATTTTATCAAATCGATATCAATCAAATCGTAAAAACAAAAAAGACCATGAATTTATATTTTAAAAAAATATTACTATCATTGATTGTCGTTAGAATTTCAAATAATTTCATCCGTTTACACTACATCATCTCACATTCTTAGTTTTATGGTTTTAATTTAAATTTGACTAATTTTTTTTTTGTATTATTTTAATTTATTCTTTTATCAGTGTGCAAACCAACACTGATAACAGATCCAAAGTACTAATTTAAATAACAGTTGCAAAGTACTATAAGATTATTTAAAAAATTTAAGTTATTCAATTTTAAAAAAATAATAAAATTGTAAGGAAAATAGTTTAAATTAAATTTAGAAGAGAAAAAGGAAAATAAAAAAAAAAAATCAAAATAGCAAGTAGATTGATTTGGTTTATTATATATATGACATTCTTACGGACATATAAGAACTCGAGTTTAGTTTTACTTGTGAAGCATGAAATTTCTTCTATATCGTTTGTTAAAATACCATCCTACTCTTGTTTAGCAAGAAAAGATCCAAATACTCTTATTTCCCAATGAAGAATTTAAGAGGAATATTCTATACGATATCTCACTTTCTTTTAGTTATTAATACATTACTACCTGTTTGTGTATGTTAAACGATTAAAATTGATTCCTTTCACTTTCATAATAAAGTATTATTTCCTTAAATTATTCTGTACATGGTCATGTCGCTTTATATATAAATTATTTTAATTATGAAAATTTTGAACATCACTGTTACTTTATGAAATCTGTCGTTGGATTGGTAGTTGCTTGTAGGGAGAGAAGAATGGTAGTATGCAAGGTGTCGAGTGCATATTCGTAGTAATCACCCAACAAAGAAGGTGCCTTTCCTTAATAATCCGAATCTTTCGTTTCAAATTTCACATGTCCCTTTTAAATCACAATTTCCTTTTGTTGGTGGGGCATTATAAACGACATCATCTATTACTTCACAATTCACATGGCTTCTCGTACCACTTCTTTGGACTATTTATATATAATATAATAAAATGAAATAAATTTTCGTTTGTCTTTTATACAAGTTAGTCAAGTGGCTTTGCCTAAAATAAAAGTTACTCAAGTGGCTTTTAACATGCACAAGTGTATAATTTGTAAAAGGAAAAATAAAATGGAAAGCTTCGTATCCCACTCCCAATTCCCAAATCTTTCAAAAATCTAAGGTTTTGTCCAGATTTATTAGTTTAAATATATATTTTACATGTTTGGATAAATCAATTCAATTTTTTTATATCTTTAAAAATATTGAGAAGGAGAAAATAAACACACAAAAATACACAAGTATTTAAATGAAATACGATAGTCTAATTTTTTAGAACTATTGGATTGATGAAACCCATTTATCATAATTACTCACTTTTTCTTTAGACTCTTCTTTTCCTATCTATCTCATTTTTTTCTTATTTACTCAAAACCTCCACCTTAGTAGAACCTTTTTCGCCACCAATGGCCACGTCACCACCACGTTTCTCTTTCTCTTCTACAAAACTCACATGTATTGTTAAACTGAAGTAATTTGACCTTCATAGGTTGTTTCTGACCACCGTGAACTTGCTCAAAGAAAATAAACATTGTATCATTGTATGTGTGTTTCTCATTGCGAACTCTCTTTATTGTACTACTTCTTGCCTTCTAAACAACTTCCAAATAATTTAATGTTTGTTGAAATAATGTTAATTCTAGATATGATTTTTATTAATTTTAAATTTAAAAATATTAAAAAAATGAGATGTTTTTAGTAAATAAAAATTTATTTTTTTATGAAAATCTAAAACAATTATTTTTGTGACCTTTTCGGGCGTCGGACCTGAATATCTTACAAGCCAAAACTACTGTCCATCACACAGTAGTAGTACATGGAGAAAATGCACATATAGAGGTTATAAACAACAACACTGTGAACAATATCTAGCATACAGGGAAAATAAATGTAAATAGATATTCTTTGGAATGAAAAATAAATAAAAGACTATTTGAAAATTTAATTTATATGATCTAAATTTAATAGTTGAAATAATAAATGTGGATTTATTGGTAGTCAAACAACAAATCGAATCAGTTATATAAGGCTCATATTTGTAACACCACTAACCATATCAAATTATGACTAACAACACATTTTTGACATACATCCTTCGACTCACATACACAACAAATAAATTTTAGTGATGGTAGAACATCAATTTTTTAAATACTAACTTTGTCTATTAAAAAATATATAATTAATTATATAGTAATTTTGAATCGATGAATTAATTATATGGTAATTTGGTTCAAGATTATTGATTGTGTGGCTTGTTGAGAGTCTTGATGTGGATTTTGATAATTGTATTGATGAATTAATGAGTTGTTGGTATCCATGGATGAATGAAAGGGTATTGCATTCCCATGGAATAAAAGTTGAAGATAGATTATAATAAAATTGGTGGTCCTACTTGATTGAATAGTGAAAAGTGTATTGGTCCATCATGGAAATGTTTAATAGTGGTCCAATTTAAAAGTCATCAGTTACTAATTCATTTTGTTACTATTACTAAAGTGAATATTTTGTTTCACATAGCTAGAATAACTACTGAGTGCTTTTTGAAGATTGTGAATAGACAAAATATTCAAATTGTCACTTTACTAACTACGCCAACTTATAATTATAAATAAACTTGTAACATAATAATATTTTGTTTGGATATTCTTTTCTTTGTAAAGAATTATTTTTTTGAGGTATAAAACTCTTACCTCAGCAACTTGGACCTCGGGCCGATCACGCCAACGAAGGGTGTTGGTGTTAGTGGTGGGTCCAAAATTTTGCTCTATCTATATCTCTATGGCTAGTTATTTAAATATTTTATTTTTATATCACAACTTTGATTATTTTAAAAAATTAAAATGTAATTAATAATATTTTTTTAATATTCTTCAATTAAAAAAATACATTGAATAAATTTTGTTTTTATTTAATAAATAAAGAATAAAAAGATTAAATTAATTTAAATTTATTATTTCTTAATACGTATATTCAAATTTAATAGAGTTAAAGGTCTAGGGAGTAACTTTGGTAGGGAGTAGTTTAAAAGAGTTAAAGGTTTAAGAAACAACTTAGGGGCACTTCTAGACTTATAACCTCTTTTTTTATAGTTCGCTTTTAAAAGTTCACTTTTTATGGTGTACAAGGGAAATAAATTTTGCATCTTCAAAATATTTAACTTCATCTTTAGATTAAATAAATGTATAATTGTTCCTGCGATTCTTTAACTTAATTTTATATAATACTTCAGTAATTTATCTTTCTTTTTTTCTCAATTTGGTTCTTTATTTAATTTTAAATAAATAATTTGATATTTTGTGTTTTAAAATGTTAACAGTGTTATCATTGTTTTACAAAAATTCATCAAAATCAAACAAAACTCATAAAATTAATTATCATCTTCAATATAATGCAAATTTCATCAAATTTATAACTCAAATATTCAAATAAACTCATTTTTTTATTCTTTATATTTTTCAATTTTTTGTAATAAAATTAAATAAAGGACCAAATCGAGAAAAAAAAAAATAAAGAACTGAAAATTAAATTAAGGGACCACAGGAACAATTGTGTCTTAAATAAAATAAGATAGGACTTATTAATATAATGATAAAAATAAATTTTTACATGATACAAAACTATATTACCTATATTACCTGCGTGCATTAGACAAAGTTGATTATTAATACCATAGTTCATGAAAGTGTTCATAATGTTCGTTATCCCTCTCTGAACCACAGGGGAAATACTGCAATTTATTTATTTCTGAAACTGATGCGTAAGTTTCTCACTATTATTAAGGTATTGGTAAGCATCAATATTCTTCATAACAATTTGAAGGGGTTCTAATTCCTTGTCATCTTCCTTGATTGATTTGAGGTTGGTGTTTGTGTATGCAACATTTGTGCATGCTTACAAAATATAGCTGTCAGGAAAATCTTTGTTATTCTAAATTTTAATCTTAAAAATTAAATCTTCACTAAAAATAAAGTGTAATTTTAATAATTAAAAACATAGTAAAATAAATATTTAGTATCTATAAAATTTTATTTTTAGTCTGTATAAAAAATTCTCCACTTTTTAATCCTTAAACTTTTTTTATTTATTTTTAGTCCTTAATTTGAATTTTTTTAGTACAAAATTGATATTTTTAATCTTTAAAAAAAATATTTATCATATCAAAATAGAAATTAAAAGTTAATAAAAAAATTTGAAAAACTAAATTTAAAAAATCATAATTTTACAGAGACTAAAAATATAATTAAAAAAAAAAAAATTAAAACCCTTTGTGAATGAGACTTGTATAATTGAGCTGCATGCATACAACCATCATTGTCTCTCTAAATGCATTTTTTGGTCTTCTTAATTTAGTTGATTCATAATTTTATTTCCTTTATTTTTAAATTTAAAAACATAATCCTCATGTCTCCAATTTCAGAAATTTTTTCTACCACATAATTTGAAACTTATTTGGATTGAATAATTAATTGACAAGTCACAAGGTAATGTAACATGACATAATTTTGAGATTAGAATTCAAAGAGAGCATTTAGTACATTTCCTTCTGTGCTAATCAAACACAGAGCCGTCCAAAACGACAACACCACCTGCCAATGACAGGTCAACTTATGACTCATATTACAATGAAAGCCCTTGCTCCCACAACAAAATTCACTTTAACAATATTTTTTAAATACTTTTTAAGCCCTCACAAGCTTATTGAGTCTCACTTTTTACAAATTACAACATTTCACTCTTCAACCTTTCATTGGAGCTAATAAATTAAGCTAGTACGTACAGCTAGATCAATACAAATCTGGACCCTCATCCATGATAAGGATCAACTTTATCCACCCCTAAAGTTTCTAAAAAACTAAACATGGTTCTAGAAGTACACATCTGGATAAATACTGTTTTGTTCGAAAGTACAAACCCGGAGAGCACAAAAACTATGTTTATTTAGATGTATACTTTGGAAAGGGGATGAGAAATGTTCGACCCCTTGATATAAAGCAGAAGTTTAATTGAAACTAGTCCACTGGTGAGACAACTAAGGACCTGTTTGAATGGATTATGTGAACTTATCTATTGACACAAACACTGATGAAAACAGCTTATAATATGTCCATAAGCTGTTTTCAGTTAATTTTCATAAACTATTCTGAATAACTTATGAAAACAACTTATAACTTATATAAAAATAATTTAACTTTATTTTACCTTGTACAGTAAAAATAGCTTATACATTAGTGTTTATGCTATAAGCTGTTAAATAAACTGTTTATCCAAATAGGGCCTAAGGCCCAAGCTATAGACCCCACGCCCACCAGCACAAAAAGGCCAGCTGTGGTAAAAAGGCTCAACCTAAAGCAAGCATTGTTTAGCAGTTGCAGTCATATCATAAACTTACAAAACCTTTTTTTTTACAGTAAACTTACAAATCTTAACTAAATTGCAATTAATAATAACCAATTTATAACTACCTATAGCCAACTTGTAACAATATCTAGCACTCACCGAATGTTATAAGGTGTAAACTCACCAAAGGTGGCTCATACTGTCATGCTCAATACATGCAGAAGATGTTTAAAAGTTATTTTAAGGGTCAAGAGTCAAAATTGGCAATGCACCACTTGTGATAGCATTCCTATACGTTAGCAAGTATTCCTGAAATACTAACAGTGTTTGAATGTATAGTCCAGTGGTATGAGTTTAAACATTAACATTAAAAAGGATGTAGTGTTCAATCCCTATTACTGTCAAATTTCTCCTCCCCTAACAAACTAACCACTATAACTAGTAACAATTGGCAAAATTGAGGACAAGAAATAACCATTTCATAAACTTCAGCACATAGCCACATAGATTCAGTAACCACAATAAAACTAAATAACAATTAAAAAAAGCAACAATAACTAAAAAAAAAACATATGTTATAAACTTGGTTGGTAACGAAAAAAAATCATATCTGAACCTTAAAATTAAACCAATACACCTATAATTAAAAACTAATATAAATCCATAAACTAAGAGAACTTCAAATTGATAACCAAAAGAAGCTTCAAACTTGTGTCCAATATATTGAATCATCAAGTCAAAATTTGTGAGCCAACTAATCAATCCTTTTCTAGATAAGACCAACTTTCCCCGATCAATTATAGAAAAGGAGAAACTACATTGTATAAGACACTATGAGAACAGACTAAATAAATTGAGGCCTTGCAATCTCACTCAGAAACTGGTCTATTCCCGTCCGGCAAAGAATCAACAGAGCTTTTACCAATTAAGTGGTGAAGAAGCACGCCTGCTGCTACACTGACATTTAAACTTTCCACA
Organism: Cicer chorassanicum; assembly: GCA_037974735.1. Classification (NCBI taxonomy): domain Eukaryota; kingdom Viridiplantae; phylum Streptophyta; class Magnoliopsida; order Fabales; family Fabaceae; genus Cicer; species Cicer chorassanicum. The sequence goes on from JBBPBP010009779.1 coordinate 1,815,573, forward strand.
GCCAAAAATGAAAGGAACTCGTTACCAGTGCTCTCGCTATTCAAACCGGTACTTTCGCCTTCTAATTCACTAGTATTTAAGTCTAAAGGAATATTACCAGAAATTTTAACCAACTGAGTACATGATCTCTCCACCAAAGGCCGCAAACCAGTGCCCTCACTTCCCAAAACAAGAATAGTCGGCGGACCAGGTTCAATCTCATTCAAAGAAATAGCTTTTGAGGAGACAGATCCTCCAATAACTCGCCAACCGTTTTCGGCTGAAGACACTAAGAATTGCATCATGTTCTTGCAATATCTAAGTTCCATTAATTCAAGTGAGCCTGCACTTGCTTTACTCACAACACCACTCAATGGAGCTGAATTCTTAGCACATAACACTATCCCAGAAGCTCCGAAAAAATACGAAGACCTAATAATTGCTCCCAAATTCTGAGGATCGGTAACCTCGTCCAATGCTACCCAAAGAGAACCTTTCCCTTCCTCGACAGAAACCGGTTCCAATTCCTTAATTTTCACCATCTCGAGCGGCGAAGCGTCTAAAACCAAACCTTGATGAGGTCGGTTATCAGCCACCATATTCAAATCATGCTTTGATGCTTCTTTTATACTTATATTCATCTTTTCAGCAATCTTTAGAACCCTCTCAAACCCTTTCTTGTCCTTCTTCTTCCTTTTGTTGCTACTCAAATCCAAACCTTGTTGCACATGCAATGCATAGAATTCCCTTCTACCAGCTAACAATGCAGCCAAAACTGGACCAACTCCATAGATTCCCTCACCAACAATCTTAGGCACAGTTGACTCAGTTGCCTCTTTCCATGTCTTTCTACCCCAATTCTCTTCCCTATCGAATCTTCGAAATTCTGGTCTTTCCAATCCACCTTGTGCTCTAACCACCCCTTTGAACCTATTCCTTATATTATCCCACCTTGGATCATCAACAGCCTCATTTTCCTCCTCTTCCATTTCATCAACAACTCTTTCTTCAACATTATCATTAAACTTCCCATATCGGCTACCACTATCGCTTCTACGCTCTCTCACCTTCTCAACCAACCCATTATTATTTTCCTTACTTGCTGCACCTAAAACACCATCTTTCACAGAAAATGCTGCTGAATTTGATCTAGGTTTAAATTCAGGAACTGATGATTTCTCTAACCTATCAACTGATTGCTCCCAAGAAGACTTACCACTCTGAATAGAACTACCAACATTGCTCCTTTTTGCTTTCTGCACCCCCTTACCTTCCTTAACTTCATACTTTTCTAGCCAAGGTAGTTGCTCTTCTGCACTTTCAGCACTAGAGAAACGTCTTCTAGCGGCACAATATCTTCTAGCGATACGTAGCATCAACCCATATGAATTTGGTAGTTTTCCCATTTCAAAGGTTCCAAATTTATTTGTAAAGATGGATTTTTTGTGAGAAGCGAGGGGTGAAAATTGGGTTTTCAAGGTGGAGAGTGAATTGAAGCATGTGGGATGGGAAGATAATTTGGCTGCGAGAGGAAATGCTTGGGTTTTGGAGATATTGGTATACATTGAAGTAGCAGAAGGAGTGAAAGACTATGAATTATTGGAAACGGAAAAGCAGAGAGTGATTTCAGATATTGATAGAATGGATTAAGGAAGGAAGAAAAGTGTGCATTGAAATTATCTTATCCTAGTTCGTTCGATTCCATTCATGTTGAAAATTAGGAAATTAGGGCATCGTATCGTACAGTGCCCATACTCCATACACGGCGAGTAGTTATCGAATTCAGATGGGACGAAACTAAACGACACCGTTTCGTTTTCTTCCAAAGTAATAAACCAATTATTAAATACGTTATTTTAGTCTCTACAAATTTTTTTAAAAAAATTAGTAAATAAAAAACCAATACAATTTTTAATCATTATAAAATTATTTAATATTCAATTAATTTATATTTTTGAATGAATTTGTCCAATTTTAATTTTGTTTATCGCTTCAAGATTCGATTTATATGTTTATATTTTTCGTTTCATTTAATGTTTTTATATTTAAAGATTTTCATATTTCACTGATTTAAAGTTAAAAAATTTTAAATGTTTTTTGAAATAACTTTTTATGGTATTTTAGACATTTTTGAAAAAATTAATATAAAAATTTATTGATAAAGAACATTTAAACATCTTTCATTTCAACGAGAAGTAAAACTGTTTGCTGAACAATTTTGTTTGACTACAAATTTTTTTGTTTTTTTATATAGACTAAAATTAAAATATTAAAATTTTATATGAACAAAAACATAATTAACCCATAAAATGAATAATGTCTAAGAGTTTCAAGTACTTATATCACATGATAAATTCCTTTTTCAACTGCTTATGTATCTATGTAAATCTTTTGAGAAATTTTTTTGCCGTTAGAAGTTTTTACATTAAGGTCTTACCTAGCTCGAGAATAATATATAGTTCACCAAAAGAAACTTTAATTTTTATTTAAGTTGAGTAAGCACAAAAAACAGACATAAAATATTATTCGTTTATTTTCTTTTCATTTATGGTTTAATTGAAGAGAGAAATATATGAAGAAGTTGAAAAACATTAAAAAGAAAGTTAATGATATTGAAATCCATTTAGTGGTGAAATCAGCCTCCAAATCGATCGGACGGGATGAAATGAAGAGGTTCTTATCCTCAAAAGACATAGTTAACGCATTTACTCTTGTTTTTAGTCTAACAAAAAAAAAAAATAGGTCTGACTAATAAATAACCTAAAGACACGGGTTAAATAATGAAAAATAAAAACTTATTGAAATAAATCCAATCATTAAATTGCGTGGATTCGTATTTTACATCAATTTAGGTAAATTTATTGAACAAACTACAGATATAACTTAAATATAAAGAAAACACTAACGAGTATCTTAAAAATATTGATTAAGAAAATAAATATAGAAATATATTGTTGAAAAATAGTGTTCCCCCTTTCCCACACCACTATTTGTACCACAAATCAAATTTATTTTTCTGCAATTATTATTAAACGTCTACTATGTATAAGAAGATTAACCTATTGATTAAAAAAATGATTTAATTGCATACTTGATTCATCTATTTCACTAACTCGAAGAATTTATCCCATATTTTCAAGTAAATAGTTTTAGTCCATCTATTAAATTTTTAAAATGATGTGACGAACGATTTAATGATATAGAATCATTTAGATGTATTGATTATTCATATGTCATTAATTAAATTACAAAAGAAAATTGAAGTTTAAAATCAAGTGTTTAGATGATTTTATTGTGATTTCATGAGTGTTAATCACTCTACATGTGTCATGTTAATTTAAAGCATGTTACATTGTTATTTTTTTGTCAAAAAATCACAATTAAGACCAAAATTATTAGATTTTAAAATAAATTATCAATTTCATAAAATTAATAGAAATAGGGGACTAAAACTACCATTAAACTTTAAAAAAAAAACAATATCCATAAATTAACTAATTTTTTTTTATAGTTCCACAAATACCTTTATTATAATAGAAATATTTTATTTAGGGATGACAATGGGTAGGGTTTGGGTAGAGTATTATAGCACCCGTTCTCATACCCGCAGTTTAAAAAAATATTCATAATCGTGTCTGTACTCTATTAGGTATCAACTTTAATACCCTTACCTTTTGGGTACCTAAGTGCCCGTACTCATACTCATTACTAACACTTTAACTAAAATAGATCGATAAATAAATGATATTACTGTGATTAAATTTAAAAATTATCCAAATATCTTAAATTTAATCATAAAGTATTATAAACTAAAATATTTTATAACTCAAAATATTTCAAATGAACACATGTTAGAATACACATTCAAATATTCATAATAATATTTTACGAAGTTGCAAATCCTACAACGGTATTATTCAAGATCTGTAAAAAAATTTGATAAAAAGTTGCAAGTATAATTATACAATCACGATTAATAAGACATAACTCTTAGTTATAAAGTCACAATTATTTGTCTATTCGTAAAAATCAAATTCTTAAAAAATTTGCAAACGTTTTTTTTTCTTTCGATTATAAATATTATAGTGGTCCAATGATATAAATAAATGCTAAAACATAAAAAAAAAAAAAAACAATTAATTAAATTAAATACTAATGTAATATAATAAATAAATAAACAATATACTTATATTAGTGTGGGTGCGAGGCGGAGTGTATACTATAGTTTCCGTATCCGCACCCATACCCATTTAATTTTGCGGGTAATTACCCGTTCTCGTGATCATATCTATTATACGGATTTTTACTCTATCCATTATAAGTTTTTTTTAGAGCTACCCACTGAATCTGTATCTAATTTACCTCCCTAATTTTACTTCAATGATTTACTATCATTTATATTTATATACAAAGACCGGTAAAAAAAATCTTTTTATATATAAAGATGTTACGCTGAAACTTGATATTGCCACCACTCTACACATGTCACGTATTTTTATTTTTTAACGTATTGATTAAATACTTATTATAAATTAATTACAAATTAATAACTTATTTATAATTTATATTTTATAGTTATAAGTTATTTTGTAAATTCATCCTCTCATCTTAAATTTTTCCCATAAAAAAAATTATTAGGGAACTATTTTTAAATTGCTTGTGATATTATTGTTTATCTTTAAATAAATTTTATTTTATAAAATATTTAAATCAGTTTCTTTAATATATATATCTATAATTTTTTACCATAAAAATTAAGCCTAATTGATATACAATTTCTTTTTATAAAACTTAATTATTTTTCGAAAAATCTTTATAAAACATAATTGATATGCATTGAAGTGTTAAAAAAATTACACATTCATCTAATCACATTTTACTATATATTGTTGAGATATTTTACTAAACTAATACTAACCAATTATGATAATTATTAGAGAGAATTGAATGGATCATATTAATATATTATATTTTTGAACGTAACATGTCTTTGTTTAAATTTTTTATCGATGGTATTTTTTTTTAATAAAATGATCACTTTTGTAAATTAACTTAATTAACTTACCAACACAATTTTTAGCTTATAAATAGCTTTGTAACTAGAAAAAAAAATTATCAAACAATTTCAACTTTATTTTTAACTTTAAAACTTCTATGAACTAAAAAATAAGGCGAAACGTACCGTCAGTTGCCGAATCAAAGGGGAGGGAGTGAGAAGGAGAGAAATGAGAATTTTATGAGAAAAAATTAATCTGTTCTCATTTTTATTTCTAACTCATTTAAACTTTTAATTATTTATTTTTCTTTAATCATTCTAAGAATGTATAAAAACAGTTCACCGGCAAACCATTATTGGATGGATCACCCTAAAAGATTTTATTTATAACGTTAAATATCAGCTATCCAAAATGATTTTGGTTATCTTTGTCTTTTCGTTTGTCCATATAAATACATTTACCAAAAGATATGAGAAATGTATTTAAATTTAAGTAGAAAAAAAGAAGAGTAAATTCTATCCCATTAACAATAGCTCTCAAACATTGCACAAGATAAAGAGGATATTTTGTCCAAAAAAAACTATAATAAAAGCACTGCTATATCACGAGATATGGATTCCCAAAACTATGAAGGAAGATATTGGAGATCAAAAAGACTGAATGACCATACAAAGTAGGTAAAGGTCACAAAGAAAAGTGTTAATATTAAACTAACTAAACGAGATGGATTTACAAAACTGTCAAGAAAGGAATTGGACCGATTAAAAGAATAAAGGACCATACAATGTAGGTAAAAGTCACGGAGAAAAAGTATTAATATTATACCAACTGTTCCGTGAACAGTTTGTGACTTTTGTTTTTTTGGGTGATATTTGGAAATTTATAAAAACAGATAATAATGTGGCAAATAAAAGAAAAGATTAATTGAGGTCGTCAAAAAAAAAAGAGAAGATATTAAAATAAAAGAAGAGATGCCACTTCCATTCATACATTTCCGTTCAATTTACCTCCGTATCGTCTCCTCTCACTCACACTTCCTCACTCGCCACATGGCTACCTTCGAGCCCATAAGCCCATCAAAAACACGTGTGGGCTGGATCGGCACCGGTGTAATGGGCCAATCCATGTGCTCCCATCTCATCCGAGCCGGTTACACCCTCACAGTCTTCAACCGCACCCCCTCCAAAGCCCAACCTCTCCTCAACATCGGAGCTCACCTCGCCAACTCCCCCCACGCCGTCGCCTCCCAATCCGACGTCGTTTTCACCATCGTCGGCTACCCCTCCGACGTCCGCTCCGTCCTCCTCGATCCCGAGACCGGCGCCCTCGCCGGACTCAAACCGGGAGGCATCCTCGTCGACATGACAACCTCAGAACCCTCCCTCGCAATCGAAATCGCCGCCGCAGCAACCTCGAAAAACTGCCACTCAATCGACGCACCAGTCTCCGGCGGTGACCGCGGCGCAAAAAACGGAACCCTAGCAATCTTTGCCGGAGGCGAAGAATCAATCGTTAAAACCCTAGAACCGTTGTTTTCAACAATGGGAAAACTGAACTACATGGGAAGTAGCGGAAAAGGACAATTCGCGAAGCTGGCGAATCAGATAACGGTAGCTTCAACAATGGTAGGGTTAATTGAAGGAATGATTTATGCACACAAAGCGGGACTGGATGTAGGGTTGTACATAGATGCTATATCGACCGGTGCGGCGGGTTCGAAATCGCTTGATTTGTACGGGAAGAGAATTTTGAAGAGGGATTTTGATGCAGGGTTTTATGTGAACCATTTTGTGAAGGATTTAGGGATTTGTTTGAAAGAGTGTGAGAAAATGGGTATTGCTTTGCCTGGTTTGGCACTTGCTCAACAACTTTATGTTTCACTTAAGGCTTATGGTGAAGGTAATTTGGGTACTCAAGCACTTATTTTGGTTCTTGAACGACTTAACAATATTTCTCTAGCTTGAAATCATCATCTTACTCTTGTATTATAATAATAAATTTGTCGGGTCGTCCGTTACAACAACTTGGTTGATAACTTAAAAAACATTGATACATAAGGGACTTTCGGTCGAACATGAGATTATCTATTTTTCTAGCCACTAGATTATTTCAAAAAACATTGTTAGGTTTGTATCTTATAATGTGATATGATGTGGAATAATAAAAAAATTGGTTGTTCAATTTGATTTCTTTTGCCTTATATGATATGGTGGACTTATTCCTTTTGAACATCAACATTTTCAATGAAAAGGGTTTTAATTTTTAGGCTTTGTTTGGATTGATGGAACGTAGTGGAATGGGGTGGACTGTAGCAGTAACTAATGAATTTCTGTTGTTTGGATTTTTAAAAAATGAGTGGAATGTAGTGGGACATGTTGAAATTCATTACATCATCTTCCTTCATTTTCTTCCCCTCCAATTTGGACTTTATGAGATGATATCCTATTCTTAATGTTTCATTCCGAAGTCAAATAACTAAACAATAGAATAGATACCCTATTTCTTTCCGCACTACTCTTTTCCTCTCAATTCCCTTCCCTTCCCTTCCATTCCGCCTATTTTTAAATATCCAAACAAAGCCTCCTTAAATGAATTGTATGCTATATTTTCTTCCCCTAGAGAAAATATATGAAAGTTGTTCATCCACTGCTCACCCATCTCCAAATACATTATGAATAATGATAGCAATACACACACTAAGACACGCTTTTTATTGATTAAAATACATGTGGGTTCCACCAATTTTTTATGGGACCCACATGTTTTGGTGAGACATAAATATTTACCAATCAAATAGTATATTGAAAAATGTGTGTTAAAGAGTGTGTTACTAACACTTTTCAATACACTATTGAGTGTATTTTACTTGATTTTACAATACCAAAATATAAAATCCAGTAAAAAGCCAGAAAATGAGCAAACATTGGGCTAAATGAGTAATCTTCAAAATATATATTGATGACGTGGTAATGGACGAGAATCAAGGAAACGTATGATTATATAAACTACTTCTATTTGTTATTGTTTTTCATCGTCACTCTTGTACTAAGCATGGCAGTCTCGATGAATATTTTAGAAGAAAACCATGTGCAAGTGTATTGGTTTAAGTTTATGAAGCAGATAAATAATGAATTGTAATGTCAGTTGGATCCAGTTTTAGTTGACCATAACATATAATACCTGTGCTTTAGTTGGATCATTTAATTTCTTTTATTTAGTAATCCCATATTATATTTTAGTCCACTAGTTAATATATATTCACATTGAAGGGTTGACATATTAAATTGATTCAGGGATTTTCCCTTTGTTTTTAGAAATATCTTTGTAAAGCAATTTGTCCACAAAGTGTTGCGCTTCTTGCATGCTAGAGCGAGTCTAATCGACAAAATTCAATTATTCATTCCGTTTGAATCAAACTTCTAGTTTACTCACATAACCTGAAACGGTTGGTTGGTTCACTTTTATGTTATGAACTGTCTTAGAGTTATAGTTACTACTCATCACTCACTGACCTTTTTATAAAGCAAAGGGCCCTTGCCCTTTAGTCACTTCAGATTGTTTATTCCTTACGTTTGATAATCTCTTTCCAGTCCCAAAGTTATCGAACACCAAAATAATTAGACTCTTAAACTGATAATTATATTTACATTGAAAAAACTTGGTATAAGTTTTAGATTAAAAATAAATAAAAGCAAAATGTATAGGAGGTTGGAATGATTTCCTCTTGGAACAACAACAAAAACAGCACCTCTTCAGTCTCCATTCGATAATTAAAAAACTAGCTTGTCAATGTATATAGTCCTGATGATTTATTTATAGTTGAAAACAGGCTACATTCCGCAAAACATGCTACACTCAAAGTTAAGTTTATAACAACATTCATTCATATTATTCCTTGAAATAAGAGACACAAACCCTGCAACCAAAATAATGAATGCCCCAGTCACCACCAGCACTGGAGCTGCAAGGTTGCAGTAAGAAACACAGTAGACAAGGCCTACCCTTGAGTTAAAAGTCTATAAGACCAGTAACTAAGGCATAGCTTCTTCAATGTGTCGATCTATTACGTCGTATGCGAACAAAAAAAAAATATGAAACTGGTTTCACATGTCTTTCTTTACCTTGGCAATAACATTAGGACTCTTCCACTCCCAAATACTGAGAGTGAGAAGCTGCAAGAAGAGCTGCTCCAATGCCTGAACCATCGTTAGCATGTTTAACGACGACGGTATCAGCTGCCTCATCTCCCAGCAATTCCTTCAGTGTCTCCTCTAAGCAAACTCTGAATTTAGTGTAGTGTTCAAACAACCCTCCATCCAATGCTATCACCGACTTTTGCTTCTCTCCAGCCTTAACTGTGTCTCTTCCTATTTTCTTAAGGATTCCTAGAATACCGGCAGCAGCAAGGCGAGCACCACGAGTAGCAACAATGTCGCAAAGTTCAACAACAATCTTCCTCGTTTTTAGTGATGTATTAGAGATCTAACAAAATGGAAATCAGTAAGAAAACCTATAAACAATAGGTCCTAAAAGTTTGCTTTATCATTTTAATTTTCAGAAAAGCACTTCATAGGATGATATGTGAGGCATGAAAGTCATATTTCAACATGGTCAGTAGAATTTGCATACCTCCAATATATCCCTCAATTTGTTTCCAACCATTTTCAGATCTGGTGATGTGTCGTGGTGTATGGAAGACATGTCAGGCGTCCTAATATAAAAGATGTTAAAACTCATAATACTACATAAAGTGATGAAGTGTTGCAATGAAGATTTATGCAACTCAACATGGCAAAACAGGGGACATAGTGAAAAGACAGAATGAGAAAATGAGGAGTTATGTGTCATAATCTTTCAAACTTCTGTGAAATTCAAGCAATTAATAACCAGGATAAGTATCAGAATCATTATTGGCATGGTTGATATGCACGAAAAACGAACCATCAAAAGAAGGCCAGAAAGCTATATAAACAATCGTTGTGCTTGACCAAAATAAGTGAAGGTTTGATGGCATACCTAAGTATAAAAGGAATTTTCAACTTGGGGGGAACAGTATCTCCAAAAAACTCTGCCTCTTCGGCCATCTTCAATAAAATTCTCCGAACAATCTCCCCCAAATACATGCCAGAAAGCAATTTCTCAAAAATCTGTGAACAATAGCAGACGGATCAAGGATATTACTTACAGATTCATATTGATTATTTAAACCAATCAATATAATAGATTAATTATCATTACCTGTTCTCCAGGGTTTAAGCTTTCAGCATCTAGATCTTGGTCGTATTCGGTTAGAGGAAGGTGTGAGGACCGGAAATTACCCCATTCCATGTTAATAACCTACATTATTTAGAAGTAATTCAGCACTGGCCAGTGATCATCTTCCTCATAGTAACAGTGTAAGACAAAAACAAGAAAAACTCTCCTAATTATTCACAGTCTTACCATATCTCCGGAATTTGGTATAAGGCCTTTCCATTTTGGAATAGCATGTGCACGTTCAACATATGCTGCATTTGTCCCAGTACCAAGAATCACAGCGGCAATGACATCCTGATCGTAGAATCTGCCTCCAGCCAATGTTCCAATTGTATCATTAACCTACGTTACATCATCAAGTAGGGTTTTATTTCCAGGTCACGGTAGTAAGCGTCCAGTAATTGCTAAAACTATTAAGAAAAGTGACACTATAAAACCTTATTACTCCAAATGTTCTGTAAGAGACAAACTGGAAATTATTGTTCTCAAATTCCAACTAGAAAAAATATAGAAATCCTAAAAGATGAGAGTGAGACTTACCAGAGCTGCAACGCGCATATTCAGGCCAATTTTTTCCAAGGACTTGGTTAATTCTCCCACCACATCTTCGCCAACCTACAAGCAAGTCATAAAGGAGCAACTTTCAGATGACCGATCAATGAGTAAATTTCTGAAAACAATGAGAAAACTAGTAGACGAGGATACTCTCTTTGAAAAGAGTTTCTACAATACAATCTTGAACCATTATGAGGTAAACACTTATATCCAGTCTCACAAAATTAAATACAGCAACAAAAAGAGTATGGTAACGTGTGTTTCAAACTGAGAGAGACTCGTTCAAGTATCTGATAATCAAGATAAATGACAACAAGAAAGAACGGCAACATAAATAAAATTGAATATAACATAATCAATGTAAAAAGAATTACAGTATCTTCAATACTGAAGCCCTTAGTCCACTTTATTAGAGTCCCGGATGCAATTGATGTTTGCTTCACCGGGAAAGAAAATGTAAAACCCAATTCTCTTAGTTTGCCAGGTGGAGGATGAAAAACTTCAGGTTCTGATTCAACAAACTTTGCAAGAGCTGCTGCTATAAAATCAAATAATCCCTGTAACAAACATTGGAAAAATTTATATATCAGAGTGTTGGCTGATTCAATAGTCCTATAGTGATTTTCCCGTAAAGCACTTACCTCTGACGAACCGGTCATCAAATGAGGAGGAATTGAAACTTCATCAAACTCTTGGCCAATAACACCTTTTTCTTTCCCACCTAAATGTACACGAAGAACACGGAAGTTTGTGCCACCAAGATCTAGTGCATAAAAGAGTCCTTCCTCATCACTGTAAATAACAGAACAGGGTGAAAGATGATTCAAAAAGGAAGAAGTCTATAAGAATTAAAAGTTCATATTTAAGAAATTTAACTTTTGCTATTTCAAAAAAATAAATAATTGTATTCTTTTGCAGTCAAAGGGAATAAAATGTAACATTCCATCATCCAAACTTTCTCTATCAGGATCTTGACACCAGAACCTTCACAACAACACAATATAAACAACCAAATGCTTTAGGAATAATCTATTACCATCAAGTGCGACAGAACCATCAACAAGTGGATGTTTTATCACCGTGACCGATTCGCTTTGTAAATTCCTCCCATTACCAATCATGAAAATCTAAATTCTAAAGCACTAAAAAACAGTATAATCTGAATCATTTCATCGGAAACTCATTCTTAAGTTACAGAACCATAGATTGTTAATTAATAAACAGGAAGCTCTAACATCTACTTTTTTATAACAACTATGCCAATACCAGTTATAACAAAAAACAAAATCACTATTAAAACAGCTGATACAATGAATGAATTAATCACTTTAATCAGTTTAAGAATTAGACAAAAAGGCATAAACAAATCAACTACTTCTCAACTGATTAGTCATTCAACCTTCATATCAATAATTAAACATAAAACACATATCATCAGGAATACATTAATAATAAAAATGAAAAGTTAGACAATCAATCAGAGAGCTGTATCTGTGTCTCAATCAATTACTATTATCTCTAATTTTCAATAAAAAAATTAGTTTTTCAAAAAACAAAAAATCCAAATTAGAAGGGAAAAAACAAGAAATTAGAGATAGAAGATGAAATCAACGAACCCAGTCGGAAGATTATCAACATAGCTGATTAACATACTAAGTTTGCTACCACCTTCAGATGCAAGACCAGCATGCATCTCAACATCCATAGCATCACCTAGCTGTCTAAGCTTCCCAATTGGGGTCCCACACTTTTCTTCAAACTCCTTAACTATACTCACCGCACGTGACCACTTCCTCGAGTTTATCATACGGTGGCGGACAACCAACGCCGCCGCGGCACAAACGGCGGCGGCACAAACAACCGCAGCTCCTACCGCGACCTTACCCATCACTCAAATCAAACAAATCTTAATCCCAATCCAATAAAGTCGGAAACTTTATAGCTTGATGAGAAAAACCCAGGATTGAATTTGAACGTGGATGAGATTATGATGGGAAAATCAAAGATTCATTCTTGTTCTTATTTTGTGTGCATGGTGAGAAAATGACAGTGCAGTTAGGGGTTAGGAAAGAGAGGTGAAATGAAATGACAGACAACTTCAACAAACATCAAAATGAATAAACAAAAACATATTTTATAATAAAAAAATGAACAAAAACAAAATCTAGATCTGATTCTGTGGGAATGGAAATTTAGTTAATCACATAACAAAAATGAAAATTAGTTTATTTTATCCCTTTTTTTATTTTATTTAAAATGACAAGTAAATCAACAACCACAATAAATAACTTTGTTAAGTATATTGAAACACTATTTTTTCTGTTTATTTTTATGATTTGAAAAAGTTCTGAATTGGTTATTAGTTATTAAAGAAAATACATTTATTTCCCTTTAAAAACATGTTGTATGCAAGTTTGTTATGCACTTTTTCGATAACATTAAAAAGTTTACAAATTTATTTTCATACCATTTATTTTTAAGTATACTAATAAATATGTTTTTTTTATATATAACTTAAATGGTAAAAAAAATTGTACATAATTTAATATTTGATTTAAAATATATATATAT
>JBBPBP010009779.1:1834871-1868350 GCA_037974735.1 Cicer chorassanicum
TCAAGACTTTTTTTATTGATTTTTTTTTTTATCGAGAAACTTTTTATATCTATTTTTCTCGAAAAAAACGTTTCTTCAAAAAATTAGAATAAATTTTCTCGAAAAATTTTTGCCAAATGAATTTCGAAAATTTTTTTTATTGGGAAATTTTTTACATTTATTTTCTAAAAAAAATGATATTATTTTATCAAAAGAATTTCAAAATCCTTTTTTTCCGAATAACTATTTTGAAATCGATTTTTACTAAAAACTTGGTCAGAATATCAAACTAGTATATATTGATAAACTAATTTTAAACCGATTTAAAACTGCACTGAACCTGATTTAACTGTAGTTTTTAATAACTGAACCAAACTATTAATTTGGTCTAATGCGGTTCGGTTTTTGAACAATGAACACCATTAGAAATAAGGTGTTTAAAAAAATCAAATGAGTAATATGTTTGAAGAGCACATGGACAACCTGATAGTCAAATTTGAAGAAAAGATAGATCATTCCTATCCTCTTGTAAGAAATGTTCGACAAAGTACGAAAATTTAAAATGAGATTGAATCTATATAACTGCACTTTCAAGGTTATGTCCAGAGAAATTAAAACAAATTCCAACAAATATAGAGTCATAAGTGAAATACACAATCATGTAAGAAAATCATTTGTGCCAACTATCAATTCAAGAGGGACTAAAATACTAATTAAAATTTAATAGAGTCTAAAATTAAAAGCTCCTAAATTTATAAGAAACACATACATAATTAAGCTTAATTAATTATATTTGTCTGTAGTTTGCAGACATAATTTTGGGCTCCCCGTTAACCCTGAATTGCTTTAGTGCTTGATATGCTTACTAGCTAGATTACAAAGTGGCACTATAATCGTTAATAGCGACGTGTTCAGGGAAATTTTGTTTTCATCTGATTCGCACCAGTCACCTAACTACTGCTAGTCTAGTACCACAACCTTCTTTTGAATCTGGATTCCTTACAGTTTTTCAAAAATTAAATAATTTCAGTATCAATATTATGTACACTTTTTAGTGTTCACAAATTTTAATATCAACCATAGTTTTCTGTAAATTAATTTTAAAAAATATTTAAAATTTTAAGTGATCACAAAAGTTGTTTCTTTGAAGTAGATTTTAATGATTGTATATATTTTTATGATCGAAATAGTGACTTAAACGATGTTGATTTGATTATAATAAAGAAAAAGAAATATTTATTGCATATTCATCTATTTATGTGTGTCCGTTTTCGTTAGAATTTTTGATGATTTTTTATTATTAATCTACAATGAACCATTTATAAAAATGATGTTCCGAATAACTCACCTAACAGTATATACTCATAGTATAATTCTTTTTAGTTTTTACACAAACATCAAATTAAATTTATTTTTGGTGAGATATTTCTAAAAATAATATACTACCTCTAATTCTTTTTATAAGAGACAATTAAATCAACTAATTGATATATTTAATCTATATTATAAATTAAATACATCAACTTTTTATTAAATTAATTATTTTTAATAAAAAAACTAGAGCGCGTAAAATATATCAAAATAACATCGTTAATATCCTGTCTAAGAAGGTTTTGCAAAACTCACGTAATTATTTGGTAAAAATGTTGAGATGACAATAAAAACAGTAAACATACTTAAAATGTTGAAGAACAATCATTCAGTGACGAACAATTATTAGTGAACATCCAAGGCCCAAAGCTAATATGAGGACCCTATATTTTCCCATTAGAAGCCATGATGTCCATTTTTCAGATAAAGGACATTAAAAACAAATAGGATAGCTAAAATTGGTACACAAATAATTGAGTACACAGTAAAAAAATAGAACAATGAAATAGAAAGAAATTATAAATATAAAAAAGATGAAGGCTAGAATGCAGTGAGCAGCATAGGTAGGGTGTTGGGAGAGGAAAACGAACAATGTTGATTCATCAAAAAGTTATCTTTTATTGGTCCAGCTTTAATTTATAAAGTAACATACAGATATTTGGAAAAATACAATAAAGAGCCTCGTCTATAATTTTACAAGTCAATTTTTTGTAAAACTCAATTATGGTTCAACATCATAATTTAAAATATGAGAATTATTAACAATACACATTTTAATACTTTTTTTAATTTAGTGATATTTAAATGAATACAGCTAAATTACATGAATTTTATTTTAAATTTAGTGATATTTATGTGAATTTCGATCAGTAAAATATAATATATTAAATAATATACATTCAAAAATATATTATTAATATTATTCATACACACAAGTAATTCAATAATACTGAGTGTGAAAGAGTGTATTGAAAAAAAATAAAAATCACACATTCAAAATAAATTATTTTTTTATCTATTTTAAATGTGTAATGTGTGATATGTATTTTTTTCAATAGAGTGTTTTGACATTGAAAATAGATAAAAGTTAATAAAGTGTGACATTTATCACATTCCAAGTTACAACTCGGTTGGAAAAAAGATGTATTATTCGGTTTGTTTTGACGAGTGAATGACACAGTGAAGAGAGAAGCATTGTTATACTATAGTAGCAATTAGCAAGTGAGAAAATAGAATGAATGAATGAATAGAGTGATTGCAGAAAGAAAAAGATGTTGATTGATATGTTACAAGAAGGGAAGAAGAAGATGATGGTGTTAGTATAAATTAGGAATGCATTCACAAATGTGTCAGATATTTTAAGACACTGAGGACTGAGGTATCTATCTTTTTAAGGACACATCGCTCATTAAGGACAGATGAACATACATTTTTTCATTGTGGGGCTCTTCTCTTCTCTTCTCTTCTCTACTTTTTCTCAGAGTTCAATGGACAATTTTGGGAGTTTCACTTTCCACTCTTTTTCCTTTTCCAACTTTTGAACTCTTTTTCCTTTCAAGAATTTTATTCTACCAAGGTGGGTTTCTTTATTACTTATCACACCACCCCTTCTTTCTTGGGGGTGCATTTTTTTTTTTACTACAAATATATTCTATTTGTTTAATAGTAACATGGTTAGTTACTTTCTTAGTTCATGTGAATGTCACAATCTTTAATTATTTTAATGTTGTTTGATTTTGCTTTCCATGCCTTCACCCATGTTCCAGTTTTCAGAGGTGAGTTTTTGTCATGTAATGTAGATTTTCACGAGGCATTTTATTTATCTATGGTCTTAAATAAACTGTGACTTGTTTTTGTTTTGTTTTGTTTTGTAGGTTTTCACTTCAACTTGCAATAGTATTCCAAGAAATCAAAGATTGCAACCAATGGGAAGAGCCACAAGGTGGTTGAAGAGTTTGTTTGGGATAAAGAGAGACAAAGAACACAAAAATAATTCAAATTCTTCAAGCACAAAATGGACTCCTCCTCCTCATGCTTTTTCAGAGAGAGATTCAAGAGGATTGTGTCATAATCCAGCTACTATACCCCCTAACATTTCACCTGCTGAAGCTGCTTGGGTTCAATCCTTCTACTCAGAAACTGAAAAGGAGCAGAACAAGCATGCCATTGCAGTTGCAGCTGCCACGGCAGCAGCAGCAGATGCTGCCGTGGCAGCTGCTCAAGCTGCTGTGGCTGTTGTTAGGTTAACCAGCCATGGCAGAGACAGCATGTTTGGTGGTGGACACCACAGATTTGCTGCTGTCAAGATTCAAACCATATTTCGGGGTTACTTGGTAAGATTCGTTGAAATACAATATTGATGTATGACTAATGTGTTACTGTGATTTACTGTTCAATAGTTAATCACAAGTACTAGTGCATTTACAAATCACAGCTGGATTTGGCTCAAGTTGAACTAGTCATATACAAATTTTAGGCTTTTAATTTTTTTTATAGTTTCAATTAGAACTTCAAATCAGAAATTTTGATGCTCTAATCTACCTGCTTGATGTTTCTATTATTATAATTATTATTTTCTTGTGGCATTGTGGATTATTATGACATTTGAAATTGGTTTCTATAATAGGCAAGGAAAGCACTAAGAGCCTTAAAGGGATTGGTAAAGTTACAAGCACTTGTGAGAGGGTACTTAGTAAGGAAGCAAGCAACAGCAACACTACACAGTATGCAAGCTCTAATTAGAGCTCAAGCAACAGTAAGGTCTCATAAATCTCGTGGACTCATCAACACAAAGAATGAAACACATAGATCTCAGACACAAGCAAGAAGATCCACGGTACACTACTACAGATCTCATATTCTCTAGTATCACTTGAATAGTGTTTTGTTTGCACTTTGCATTTGTTTTGATCTATGACACTAGACACAGATAACACACACAACACTGACACGTTGACATTGATAACAATTTAAAAATAGAAGACTTTAAATGTAACTATATGTGTCATTGTTACGTCAAACACTAACAAATGTCAAATTACAGACACACCTTCAATCTAAAACAGCGGTGCTACGCAACTTATAATTGTTTGTATAAAATGTTTTGCAGGAAAGGTACAATGAGAGTAATAGGAGTGAATACACAGCATCAATTCCAATCCACAGTAGAAGACTATCATCTTCATTTGACGCTACAATGAACAACACAAACAGTTATGAAATTGAGAGTCCAAAAATAGTAGAAGTTGATACTGGAAGACCAAAATCAAGGTCTAGAAGAAGCAACACATCAATTTCAGATTTTGGAGATGACCCATCATTTCAAACACTATCATCTCCTCTTCCAATCACTCCATCTCAATTATTCATTCCAAATCAAAGAAATTTCAACGAATCAGATTGGGGAATAACAGGTGAAGAATACAAATTTTCAACAGCACAAAGCACACCACGTTTCAAAAACTCTTGCACTTGTGGTTTTGTTGCACCTTCAACACCTAAAACAATTTGTGGAGACAATTTTTACATTGGTGAATATGGTGATTTTCCAAATTACATGGCTAATACACAGTCTTTTAAGGCTAAGTTAAGGTCTCATAGTGCTCCAAAGCAAAGACCAGAACCAAAGAAGAGGGTTACACTGAATGAAATGATGGAATCTAGAAGTAGTTTGAGTGGTGTTAGAATGCAGAGATCTTGTTCACAGATTCAAGAAGCTGTTAATTTTAAGAATGCTGTTATGAGGAAACTAGATAGGTCCACTGATTTTGATGGAAATTTTTCCAATCAGAGGAAGTGGTGATTTGTGAAGAAGCATTTATGAGAGAGCTAGTTTTGTTATGGTTTAAGTATTTATTACTATCACATTGTTTTTAATAGGAAAATAGATTAGCTCTCTAATTTGCAGACATATAGTGGCTAGGAAACAGGGAACTTTCTCTTCCTACATTTTCATTATAGTCAAATGCAAGAGTAATTAATTATCTTCAAATTGTTTTTTTATAATTTCTTTAGTTTAGTTTCACTTTTTCTATTACATATTTAACTGTGGACACTTTTTGTGTGTGTGCTAATTGAAAGAGAGGAGATGCAATTGTGTGAAAGAATGGTAGTAGAAAAACATGGCTCAAACTAATTCTTTATGTTCTATTATTGAAAAGAAAACATTCTATTTTACCCCCTATTCTGAGAGGTGTAAATTAAAGCTTAATTATATTTGAGCTGTAAGAAAATGTGTACTATGTACCTCTAAAAAGTGAAGCAACAGCATTAATATATGAGGAAATTAAAGGCATATTAAATAGTTTTCCAACAATTTTGAATCACACGCAATCAGAAATTGTTGATGAGTTGAAGTTAGTATTAAAATCCCAAGTAAATTGTAAGAAAGAATGATTGAGAATTCGGTTTTCATTGAATGATGTGGGGGAATCTTTAATGTCAGGGAACACAGTTTATGTCTTCCTGCTGCATCACGTACTATGATTTGACATTTGCTGTTATGTATGTGTGTCCACACTCATTTTTATCTAACATTTTTAACTTTCTAAATTCTGCTTATTTTTTCTTCAACACTTCGCTTAAACCTTCATTTACACTGCAGATAAATTGGATAAAAAAATTAAATCAATTTTAATTTAGATAACAATGCTAACATATTTACTCACGGCGTGTTGCCGCAAACTTGTACTCAGAAAAGTTAACTACATTGGTTTGTTAACATTGTCATTGGGAAAATGCAAATGCATTGTGCCAACAATATTGAAGTGTATCAATATATATCCATTTATTATCATCCCCTTTGATCAAAGACTGATACAAAAATTTAGAGCATTGAAAATATTATATATCTTTTTGTATTGTATTTTATATTATAGTTTATGAATTAAAAATAAAAGAAATGCATTTAAAATTATGATGTGTCAAATAGAATAATTATGATAGAAGAAAGTATAAAATTATTTTACAAATCTTTTTTGTTAGTCATTTTATTGATCAAAATGACTAACCAAGAATGAGAGTGGAATTAATTAATTAATTAAAGACATTTAAAAACAAAAAATACTAATAAAAAAATATTTAATAAATTTAATACATTTAAAAACTATCATAATAACACTCACACATAATTTTAAAAAATTAAAATATAATAGAATTACAATATATAATATAGATTTTTTTTATTGTATTAAATACTAAAAATATTTAAGTGTAGACCATTGCCTACACTCCTACATTAGCCTTAAATAGGTTGGTCCTTGCCTTTAATCACTTTTCGTATCCGAGTATTATTCTCTCACGTTCAACTTATTCATTATCTGCATTGCTACCTTGGGTGTGATCAGAAACTTTGTGCTTACCATATTATATAATTTATCAGATTTTTTTTTTCAATAAAACAATTTTAATCACAAATATTTAAAAAATAAATCCCCTAAATTCCAGATTTATTCACGATAGTTTTTTAAAAAGCAAAAGTTTGAAAAACTATTCATCCACAATATTCTAAATGTATTATAACAAACTAAATTTAAATTTTTAAGAACACAAAAAACCTCTCTCCCATATGAGATTCCGGATGTGTGTGAAAAAATCAAATTAAGTTTTTAAAAATGTACCAACCTCATCTCACCAGATTCTAAATATGTTATAGAAAATACAATTTGACATTTCTATAAAACATTCACAAAAATCACAAATTATTTGCATGCAATTTTGATAAATCTTTTTTCCATTTATTATGATGGAAGGTAATATGGGTAATTTATGGAGAGGATAGGGGTAAATTTATCCAATTGTTGTTGAGAGGATTATCAGGTGCCTCACCTTAATGGGCCGAGCCCTATCGCTTTCAGGTCTCACATTCTCTCAGCTTGATCCAACATGTCTAGCTCAAAACAATTAAAAAAAAAGAGACAAAACACAAGAAGTAAAAAAAAATTACTACATGCATTTTATGATTCTTATCGGTGAAAAATAATTTGAAGGTTCGTTTGCTTTGTTTTCATTGCCTCCCAAACCTACGTGATGGAAAATTTTAAACCCATTGATTTTGCAAGTTGTTGTAGACATTTTGTGATTTTATACTATTAATTTAGATACTGTAAATTTGTTCGTAAATTTATATTTTTTGATTATAATAATTTTGAATTGTGTTGTTTTTAAAAATAAATAAATAATGCAATAGGATGTGCGTGTAGTCGTTGGGCCGGCCCATGGTGTACTCTTCTTGCACAGATTTTCAGTTACAACAAAAATTTTCTACTAATTTTGATTCTGTTAGTGAAAATTTGTATCTAAGACTAGAAATCAATTAGTCATATTTTTCTAATTATTAAAAAAAATGATTTTGAAGATTTTGATTGCTTTTATTTATGTTTTTTTAAATTATTGGAACCTTAAAATAAGATTTTTCTGACAAACAGACACAGGTTAGCATGTTTCTATTACTTAACTATGCTTGTTTTTATAATTTTAGTTAAATGCTCTAAAAATAATTATTAATTTTAGAAAAGCTAATTTGTTGATACAAATGCCTCGTAGAAAGACCCACTAATGTTATTCCACAAAATTCTCGGCATTTTCTTTGATTCTAGAATCCAATGATAAAAAAATTGAATTCAATAATAAAAATGAAATTTATGATGTTATGAGAACTTCAATTCAATAGTGTTTTTTTTTTACACATTTTAAAGGTGGATGACAAACCATCCAATTTTAGACTTCTTGAAATGCCAAATATGCAACCTGGGATACTTTAGGCAAACAGTATATGGACCCATATCCTCTCTTTTTAATTTTTTTGAGAAAAAAATTAAAAGCATTCCTCTTCCTATAAACAACAAGTGTTTACTAAATATTACTAGAAATTCACTTAATGTCTTGAGTTCGAATTCGAAATATGAAATTCAAATAATAATATCATAATATATCGATTAATATATCGATTGAGCTACAATTTAGAACTTGTATATCGAACTTCTTTATTGAGAATAATTTTCAATATCATTTCCTACAATAGAATCACCTCTTTAAAACAAAAGGACAACCATAATTTAAATATGTTTATTTAGATACTAAATCAAGAAACAGAGAATGGAGAATCTGAAAGGCACTATGAAATTGTTGTTATATACATATATATTTATTAATTTATTTATTCATAAAAAATTGATCACATGAGAAAATGAATATAATTTTCTCAAAAATCAAAAGAAATAATTAATCCATTCAGAACCATCAATATAGCTAAGTGAAATGAAAGGTTTAGCTTCCTCATCAGTGAGCTCCCTTGACCATGATACCCTCCCTGCATAGCTAGCTCCTGGTCCTGTGCATTTGTATTGTCCATAGAATACAGTCCTAGTATTGGTGTGGTGGTCCCAATTATAAAACGTGTACAAAAACAAAAACATAGCAACAAATTAGAAACGCACTCACATGCGCATGCCTAAGATTTATAATATATAAAACTTTAGTGTTACAATGCTTACCTTATCTATATAACCAAACAACAACAATTAATTTAGTGGCATGATTCTTACTCTATTTACCTACTCCTTTCCCTTCAAAGTGCTACCTTATTTCTTCATTTTTCTAGCACTTTGTAAATTGGATGGTGGTATAAGCATAGCACATAGATTTGGTAAAGTGCAGTGGTTTATTTTGTTACTTTAACTAGATACTTAATATATTATTTTACTGGATGAATATGATTCTAAAAAAGAATGATGGACTTACATTTCACGGTTGGGATCACCCCAATTATACCATCCTTTGGGAATGATGATATTATCCATGTATGTGTAAGCAAAGACAACACGAGAAAATGGACCCCAAGCCCTTCCAAGGTATAGTGCTCCTGATCCCGTGACTTTACAGTGAACAAATGAGAATCCCGTGTCTTCTAATAAACTGCTCCTTCCTTGTGCTGTTAATGCTCCTGTATTTCTTGCTATCGCATGCACGTGACACCCCTATATCATATTCATACTCATACTTACTTATCAATCTTATTCATTACTGCTCTTAATTATTGACATAATTAAATTTAACTTACCTCAAAAAGAGACAGTGCATTTCCAAATATGAAATCAACAGACCCTTCAATATAACAATCTTTATAATAGTGCCTACCCAAATGATCGTACAATGTGTCCTGTGCTCCTAAGAATTTACATCCAACAAAAATTGCTGTATCTGCTGAAATTCTCAATGCCACTGCTTGTTTTCCAACTGCTCCTGGTGCTGGAACTGGTGCAGTGTTCTATATACATACATACACATTACTCTTTGCTTCTAAATACATATATAGTCCACATTGGAATATTAACCAGGAAACAATGTTATATTACTTACTTTGAATGTCATGTTCTTTGCTATGAAATAAGGTGAATTAACTGCAAAAGTTGCAGAACCATAGGTTCCTAGTGTTTGCCCTTTTGCAACAGGATTAGGAGTTTGAGCAGTGTCACCCCATTGAACAATTGTTTTATCTGCACCTGCTCCTTCAATTGTTATGAACGCTTTTAAAGCCGGAATACTCACTTTCTCTCTGTATTTTTATGTATAAAACAAAAACAAAGTAAACACAAAATAAGAGATTAATATTTTTCAGTCAAATGCAATTCTAATTTTGTAACAAAAGTTGGGAAATGACACTTCATTAGCTGCAAAATCTTCTTTAGTCAAATACCAATTATCAAAGCATTTGAATCAAAAGGGAAAAGATACTAATTTATTATCACAAGGGTTTAAGTTACATACTATTGAGCTTTTACTGGAGGCTACTGTTTCGGTAAACAAAAAAAGTATTACATTATTTGAGCAGTGGACAATACCTCGAAAACGTAGTTTTGTAGAATATAGAAAGGACAAACACAAAACCCCACTTCTCACATGAAAAACTAAGGCCATAAAACAAAACAAAAAACAGAATGTGACAGAATTCTAGTGTAATAATAACCAAAAAATAATATAATAATACTAGTACTTACGTGTAAACCCCTGCATGAACCTTAATAACAACTCTGACTAAATTGATGAAGGGAAGAGAATCAATAGCAGCTTGAATGGATGAAAAGCCTCCTTTACCAGATTGTTTATAAACATTCAAAGTGTAAGAAGGAAAAAGCTTATTTTTTGCTGTCCCAAACATAGTGTGTTTGAGACCACCAACAAATTTCACCCATTTCATGAATTGTTGTTCTGATTCTTCCACTTGTGTCATATTGGTTGTTATTCCAATTCCTGTTGAAGGCTTTGGTCTAATTCCCTTGGTATGACATTCTGTTACACTAGGATTTTGAAGAACAAGAACAAGTACTAAAACATAGAAAATGAAATTCATGTTTGACATCATTCTTAGAAAGAAAAATGTGATTTGGAACTACATAAATTGGCTTGTGTCATGTTTTTATATACAACTTGTTTATAGGTGGGACCATTCAAGTGAAGATGAATCAGAGAATCGTTGACAGAGCGATAGGTCACGGGTGCCTCTACTCATATATACATGTACAAAAAACACACAGATTAACTAATTGTAATCAACAGTGATTTTGTACTTGAATGTGTGCAATTTTGTTACTAAATATAACTATATTTTTGTTATTAATATTATAGATTAAATTGATTAATAAAAACACATATTGAAATTAACTAAAAATATATTCAGAGAACTAAAATAATTAATAAAAAAATTATTTAAGTATATTTTTATAATTTTAATATATTTGCAACATCACTTCACACATTCAAGTATTAAAATAACAGCTTGGTATGTTGTACTTTTTGCTTATTAAAACATTCTTTTAAAGGTTTTTTTGTTTTGTTTGGGTTTATATCACTTTTCCTTTGTTGTTGTCCTGATTTGTTTGGTTTTGTGCTGCCCGTGAGCCCCTTTCTTTCTGTGTGTGTGTGACTGATTGTGAAAATATTCTTGTTGAGATAACAGTCTTGGGTTGGATCATGTCACACGTTTTGGAAATAGTTAATTTCCACATAAACTTCTTGTACTATTGAGAAAAATCCAACATTGAATTCATGAAATTATTTTATAAACACATGTATCCTCCACTTTTCTAGTGATTTTTATAAAAATGAATTAAATCTAATGTTTTTTTTTAATAATATTTTGGTTATGCGGTAAGATATGCAAAATTACAGTAATTCAATATGATTTTGTCAATCACACATGTATGCATTTATTGGGCCACCGCTATTTATATCCAAAATCAGAATTCCATGTTGAATATATATATATAAAAGCCCAATATACAAACCTACAATAAAATATTATAATGTCACGATGAGTGTTGTTAGCAATTTTTAATATACATTCTGCGGTTGTTAAGTTCTAACTTTTGTGCAGCTGCATGCTTGTCGTACCACACTTGATATCATGACCGTCCAATAGTTGGATCCTTGTGTGTATAATTAAGTTCTTGTTGTTTAGTTGATATAGTTTTTCTATTTGAACACTTCTAATGGTTGAGATTAATTACCAATTCTAAATTTCAAGTGGTTGGTGAATCAGAGAAGCACCTTGGGCTCACAAGAAAGACTTGTCAGAAGGAACTATACAATGTGCTGAGGCTATAAATTATATCTTACAATGATATGAAAAAAAACTCATGACAAAGCATAATTAACCACTATTTGTTTGCATTCTAAAGGACTATCAAAATGTCCTTTCTTTTGTTTTGTTTTGTATTTGTTCTATTGTTGTAAAGAAGTGTTACTATCAATTTCCTTTTGGTAGATTCTTCATTTCCTTTATCTTTTGATCCCATTAGCATAACTTCACTGCAAGTGTTTGATGTACTATCATAAAAGTTGAATCATTTAGGTAGCTTTCGAGTTTTATCTTTAATTGAAACAATCGTTGAATAAATTTTATTTAAGATCCAACTTAATTTTCAATTAACCAAAGATCTTTCATTTGAAAATAGACGAGTTAAGAAAAAAAATCTTATGATTAACATGTTTAGTGCCTTCTCCAACTAGATTATATATTAAAAAAAACCCATATAGCAAATCTTATCTAAACCTGATTTGAATACTTTCATTTATGAAGAGTAGGTTATAGTTTAGTAGTTTCAACTTTTTTAAGAAGTACTAATACAGTGCAAATTAAGTTTATTAAAAAATTCACGGAATGGAAAGTTGATCATAAGCTTTAGGGAAAGAAAAAGTAATCAAAGTGTAAATTAAAGGGTCCACTAACTAGTAATTAAAAAAATGAGAAACCACTAACATATTGATCCGTGAATGAATGCCTAATGCATCAGTTCAAACAACTAATTCCAACCACTAATGCAATTGCATCATCTGTACCTATCAGACTATGCATCATACTGATGGTTTTATTTTTATTTTCGAATCTAATCACCTAAGCTTCTCATTCAAATTTAACTGAAATATTGTTTTCAAATCATCGTTTTTTTCCTTAAATTCTTTTTAAGTTGTTAAGAAGAAATTTATTTTCGGCATAAAAACAATTATATTTTAAAAAAAACTGTTTTACTTAAATTGATTAACAATTAGCCAATTACTAGTATAGTTAACTTTGACTCATTTTGGCTAAACTTACAATGACAACAATAGATGAACATAAAAGAGAAAATTACACTGAACTCTTAGAGATCTCTTTAACTCTCTAATTTTTTTAAAATATTTATCTCTTTTATAACGATTAAAAAAATTGCATTAGAAATTTTTTCGTGACACTTATGTCTTTTCTTGTCATTCACTATATAATATGGTTAGAATTTTCACTTTAATTTACAAAGATACAATCATACATTTGGTATATTCAATTTGAAAGATATAGTTTTGTTTCTGATGACATAATCAAAGTGTGATTTTTAGTGTCTTTTTTGATAAATGACAGATAAAGACGTAAGTGTGACGGAAAAAATACGTCTGACACATTTTTTTTTTATAAATGCAAAGGAGGTAAATGCATTTTGGAAACTAGAGGGGGTATGAGTGTAATTTAAGGAAACTTCAAGGGATTTCAATGCAATTTCCCCAAATAAATATTGTACTACTTAGCTTACACACAACTTCGGTTTGGTTCATATTTTTTTTTTCAATTTTTAATACTTATTTATTTATTAGTTATCCAATTCAACTCTGGTTCAAGTTCATCCAATTGAACCATGACCTGGAGGTGTCATAGGTTTGACATCTGGTCCGGTTTTTTAAACATTGGGTAATAGACGTAAATATTTTGTACAATTTTATGGTACTTTGGTGTAGTGATTCCAAATAGTGAGGAATAAATGCTTGTGTCAAAAGTTTGATGTTTGAGGAATCCACCTCAATCCCTTGTGGAGATTCAAAATCTTTCCCTATAAATGCATTAGTAGCTAGGAAATTAAGAAGATTGATATCAATGAGTAAACAAATAGATCATACAGTTAAATATTGATGAATTAGATGCTGTAGAACAATGTTATGGGACTATAGTGTGGAGTAAATCTGAACGAAAAGTACTTCCATTCAAAATAAATTTGTTTTACATTGCCATTAGATTGTTCAAAAAGTACTTCCTAAATTTTGTGTGATGTGTATTTGTTGTTTATATTTTTATTTCATTTCTTCCAAGCCCATTTTGTAAGGATGCCTCGGCCTAGTCTTCTTTGAGGGATATATATGCCTTATTAATTTATTTATTTTAGTTGATGGCATGTGTTAGAGAATATAGTATTTTCTCCCTTAAACTTAGCTTAATTTAGGAATATAATGTAAGCCAATGTGCAGTCCTAATAATTGGAGCTTATTATGGCCTGTTTTGGGAAATGTACTAAATTTAGGAACATAACTAGTTTAAGTCACCAAGCTGTAATTTTGAGAGATTGAAATATTTGTTCTTTACATTTTCAACTGTAAAAAATGCTGATAGTAAGTAGTGTGAATTATTGATGTTATTTTATTTTACTCATTGTCAGATTTATTTTATTTTATTTAAGTACCACAATTGCTGAGGATTCACCTGAGAAGCTTACAACAGGGTTGGGCTCCGACGCTAACTATTTGACCTTTTATTCGACCATAGCGTCGGTATAGCCAACGTTAACTATTTGGTGGACTACAAAATGTTGACTTTAGCGTCGGCTAGCCGACGTAGTTATTTTTTTACACAACCTGGCAACGAACTTAACTAGCGTCCGATGTTCTATTTTTGTTAGTAGCGTTAACTTAGCGTGGGGGATGACCGACGCTAATATAGCGTCAGATGGCTCGACGCTATGTGTTAGCTTTGACCAGTTTAACCTATACTTGACGCTAAATCCAGGTTAGCGTCAGCTTGTGAACTATTAGCGTGGGCTTGTGGCCGACGCCAAATCCAATTTTATTCCCACCCTAGTAGGATAGGTGCTGCTCTTCACACAAAAAATGTCTTTAATTACCCATAACTTCGTTTGTGTGTTCTGCCTCTAAAAACATTCATGTCCTTGATAAAGAGAACATTTTAGCATCAAAGTAAATGAACTCTAATACAAAAAATTGAAATTTAAAAATATATAAAATGTAAAAATTAAATTTTTTTTTAAATTAACTAGCAGCGAGTTCAGTCAGTTATTGCTGATTTTGGCTCAACATACAATATCAACAATAAATGAAAATAACAACTTTTTATTTTAAAAGATGCATAATAATAAAGACTATATTTTGTTTTTGGAATATAACAAACTGAATTAAAATTGATAAAAAAATAAATAAAAAAAGGCCCAACTAGACTTGGTTACAAGTGTGGTTATGAGCATTAGAAGCTAGCATATGTACCGTTTCGTTTGCAGATCGACACCCACGTGGTTTAAATGAATAATGCAATTTTTGGAAACAAGTTATACGGCAGAAACAAACATAGGATGTACATCAGTATTTTGAATTTTTTCATTAATATTTTTTTAAATTTGTCAACGTATACATTACTATAATATCTATTAAAATTAATTAAATTAAGAATTTTGATACATAAATGTTATATTATTCAATTATTGATTCTTGACTGCCGTTCATCGAACTTTCAATCAATGACTTCTTTGTCATTAGATCACTAACTTTCTTAACCTTCCGGTCGACACTGAGCAGGCGTCAACTCTATACATAGTCTTATGACTTTGCAGAGACTTGTGTTTTTGGTGAACAGTCGCCCGATCTTGGTTATTATTTTTTTAGTTTTTAAGTGTACCACTAACAATTTGGTGGGTTCTGCCACAATTTTTAAAATCTCTAAAATACCCTTCTTATATTTACCGCAAAGATGACTTTTAGAGTTCTTTTAAAGATGACTTTAATTTGTACATATTTTTTTTTAAAAAATATTGTAAGAATAATTTTTATGGTAAAGAAAAATATGGAATGTAAGGTGATTTCAGTGGTATATAATTCTTTTACAAAAATCAATATCATAAAAATGACTTTACCGTAAAAAAAACACAAATTGTAAAGATGATTTTTACCATAAATATAAAATATGAATTGTAAAATGAATTTTATAGTTGCTATCATAATTAAAGACAAATTTTATAGTAAAGAAAAATATGTGCGTTAATATAACTTCTTCTGTACCCTTATATTAAAAAATTACAACCATAAAAATCACTTGTATAATACAATTTTTTTAATAACCAATACCGTAAAAGTAACTACGGTATTTTTAGACATCAGAAGACAAAATTTGAGAGAAAGAGAAAGATGAGAGACTATTGGGTAGAGAAACTGGACCTAAAGCATCAATGAGTTGATCTATCTTCATCATTTTAATTCATTTGTTTTTTCTTTCCTTTTTTTCCATGTGTAACTTATTGTTTTGATTAAGCTAAGATGAATCAACTCTCTAAAATCTTGGTGTAGTCTCAATACTCTTAAGATTTCTATTCAATTTAAATTCAATACATGTTTCTTATAATCACGTGCTTCTCTAAGCTTGCCTACTATGGAGGAAAAGTTGACGCAATGTTTGTAGATCGCAATAGACGTTGAATACAAGACCTGATGATCAATATGAAATTATTTATCTAGATATCAATACACTCTCATTTATGTTCTTAATCTTAACGCTTCATAGTAATTCGCCTAAGGAGTTAGGGTTCTAATGGTAATCTTCTATTCTAATGCCACACTCACTTCAGTTTTATGAATCCTTGCTTGAGATTTATCTAGAAGTGATAAATATTTGCTAGGTTTTTGACCATGCAATGAGCTGATTCGTGAGTCCACACCATAACAAAAATAGTTAGGGTTTGATCGGGTAAACTAGTGCGCGAATCGGGGGAAAGAACTAACGAGATCAGATGTTGAGGACACACACGTGTACACTGTATCAATGAGAGAAAAACGCACGCATTTATAAAAAATAATTTTTTTTTAATTTTTTTTTATATACTAAAAAATGATACACCACTTAGCCCGAACCGAGTCGAGACGGTCGGACAGAGGACATCCACCTTATAAACACTACTAATGTGTGTCATCCTTCCTATGTGGGACTTCCTTTTTTTTTTTCAATTCCCACAAACTAACTCTCATTAATATAATCATCATTTCCAACACTATCTTATCATCATTTCCAACACTAAATCAACATGTTATTCATCAATTTAGGTTTAAATTTGTGAGAACAATTATAAAAGTTCCACCAAACTAACTATCTTTTTTGTTTATATTTTTTTTCTTTCCAAACATACAAACCAAATCAATATATTATACCTATAACTATGTCTCTCAACATACAAATCAAATCAATATATTCTACCTATAACTATGTCTCTCTTGAACATATACAACTTTTCAATTCAATTCGTTCTCTTTTTACATATTTGCTTACAAGTTTTTTTGGGTGTTCACATCAAAAATTAAAACCTAAAATTATAATATACTATAAAATGTTATATTTAATTTATCAATTAAAACCTAAAACTCCGCCACGACATGTAGGATAAACAATTTATAATAACAAAACTTCTATCAGAAAAAAAAATTATCTCAAAAACTAAAGGTGATGAGAGATGAAAATAAATCTCATAACTTTGTGCATGAAAAAAGAAAGCTCTAATAAGATTGAATTTCAAAAGTTTTTGTGTACAGAAAAGGAAGGTCTAGACCCTCCAAGAAAACTCCCTCTTCTAGTTATTAGAGATGCACAAGGTCCTCTTGAAGTTTTCTTTGATATTGTTGCCTTTGGAGTACTGTACAATATTTTGCATGATTTCACTTTCTTTCTATAATTTGGTCTCTCTTTCTTAGCAAGATCATCTATGCTCTGCACCCTACCTAAAGAACTGAATGACTGTGCCTTTCCTTGATAAAACATAGATAACCCTCTCCTACACATTTCACAATGAATTGAATAAAAATAGGAAATTTAAATTAAAAAATCTAATAAAAATAATTATAAAAAAAAGCATGCACGATCATATTAAGTACAAGAAAAAGTTGAAATATAATGACGGAATTTTAGAGACATATATAAAATAAGTTGTCTTTAATTCTGTCGCTAAATCAAGTATCACAAACGTTAAATATGATAAACAATTTTATTTTTTTTCATTTATAATTTTGATTGCTATTTTAATTTTTTTTAATAGTATAGAGAAAATTGCTTACTTCAAAGGGAGATGGTTCATGAGCTCTGATAATTCATATAAAGGGCCATTTGAATGTGATGATGATGAAGATGACAAACTAGAAGTTGAAGAGGATGCTTCTTGGTCATCCAACTCTGATGAAGAAGAAGATGAACAAATAGAATTCATAGAATCTTCTATGGAAATTGAATCATTTACATTTTCATCAACATCTTCCTTAACATCCCAATTTGTGTTACCCTCCATTATTCCCTTCACATTCATTTCTAGAAATATTTGCTTTGCCTTGTCCCTTATGTGTCAAGAAGAAGCAAAAAAAAAGAGAAGAAAATTTCCCCTTTGTTATAAAATGGAATAGGCCATTAATACAAATGTATGGACTTGTTATCTTTAATTAACAGATAAAAAAGAAATATTGAGTGGTCTTATATTTATATAGAACATTGCCAATTGATATAGATTTGGATAACGTTGTTGTTGTTTTTATATATATTGAGTTGGCATTTTTTTGTTGAGAAAATATATTTTGGATAAAGTATATATTAATTTGAAAATATTCCATCTTAAAATTTATGTCACGTCAGATCACGTTGTAATATTGAATTAATATATGGTGCAAAATAAATAACTTCTCTCAGATTGCAAAGATAGATACAAAGGATAAGGACTAAATATAGACAACTATATTCTGAGTCACCCCCTATTATAATTAACTTCTCTTTTTATTTTTAGCGTGTGAAATAGTGGACCCCCATCTTGCTAGTATTTGATAACTATTGCTTCATAAAGCCATAACAGATAAGTGAATTTCCACTCGACAACCTAATTCATCATTTATGATATCTCCATATAGTAAAATTTAAATGCAAGAGAAAATATAATAAAAAGTTAGAAAAAAAAATATGGAAAGGATAGGTATAATCCATTTGTAAAATGTGCATTTATAGAGAATGTTTCTTGTCATATGCAAGTTGACCATTTTCAAAAATTTTATGATAAAATAAAATAAAAGTGTTCCACTACCAAAAACAAATTTTCGGCTTTATCTTTATTCACCATTTGGATATTAATCTTATTTTGATTAATACTAACTTCTTTTTTATGATAAATTACAGTTAAAATTTCTTTTTCAGAGATATTTATATTAATATGTGATGTATCTTGAATAAAATTTCATCCAATAATAAAAAAGACATATACGTCCGGTTGACGATTAATCTCTAGAGTTCGGTTTGCTGATTTTCTTAGCAAAAAATATTAAATAAATCACAATTTTAATCTTTGAAAATATAAACCGTTAAATATTTTAATATCTAATTCAACAAAATATCTAAATTAATTATGGTATCATCAAAATAATTTTTAAAAATTACAATTTTATTATAAAAATTTATATAATTTATTATCAAAATAATTCATAATTATTACAACGTTAAAGATTAAATTAACAGACATTTTAATTATTTAATAACTAGTTTAATTTTTTTTACTAAGTCAGAAATTTAAATAAAAATATCATATACACTAAAATGTTATTTTAACTCAAAAGTATTCAACCCACGTGATGTAGTACGATGACATTAAAAACTCACGGATTATATATGTTGGCATATTCCAATTGGTTGAACGTTTTCCCCCTCGTCCAAACAATATCATGCACTTTTTCCTGTCATGTTTAATAATCAGCTCATCACTTTAATTGGATGCATATGACATATTACTCTTATCAATTTTTATTTTATTTTTATCAAAATAAATTGCAAAATAAACACATGATTAACTATGTTCATACTTTAGGTTAATTACTTATTATTTAGAAAATTCTAAAATACTATTAAAAATAAAATAAAATAAAAATTACAAGATGTTTGAGTGATTTTACTAAAATCCAATAAAATAATTTTAAGGAATTAACTATTGTCTCATTGACAAATTTATTAGGAAAAATCTAGATGGATAAAACCATGGCGGAAAAAAAAAAGACAATAAATATCTATATACAGAAAATCAACAAAATCTATGTTTAGAATGACTAATTATGTTTCTATTAAAAGCATGTGAAATAATAGGAAAAAATATTTGCACCAATGAATTTTAGCAATATGAAGCTTCAAATTAATAATTAATAATCATGTCAACACATTGATTATTTTTAAAAAAAATATGAGAGATAATAAATCTCATCTTTTTAACCTCAATATGTTTTCTCTAGAAAACACCTCATTTGATTTTGTTCAAAACGAAGGTAAGTTGGTCGGCCCAATTTGATTAGGTTAGCAACTAACAACTCAATTATATATGATTTGTCAATTTTCCTCCTTGTATTTTGGGCTCATCAACCTTGGTCACTTTGTAAATCATATCTCATCTAATGTGTGACCATATATAATATTTATAGTGTGGCCAAATAGTTTAATATTGACGTTAACCTAATAACATATGATTAATGGATCATGTATAGGTTTTGATATTGTTTAAAAAAATTGGGTTAAATCTAACACAATTATACAAAATTTGTTTGTAAAGTGAAGACTACTCCATTTATAGATATATATTTAAGCCATATAAACATATCTTAATAATTTTTTATATATTTGTCTTTATTAAAAAAATCTCATTATTTTTTTGAAGTGGGTAGAATCATTTTTAATCATAGTTGTTATCACACGATTTCTTTCTTTTTTTGTTAATGGCTAGATCAATTATAATTTATAAGGTGAGTCGTGAGAGGTATAATATAATTTAGCTTCTAATTAAGGGGGCGATCCACTTATATATATTTAAGATTATGAGATTTCATTGGCTGGAAAGTTGATTCACGACTCTAGAAAGATTAGGATTCTCTATGTTGAAACCAACATGAGGAAATAATGTTTAAGATATTGTCCATTGAAATACAAAGGTGGGGGAGAGTTTTGGAGTTTGTGGGAGAAAAAAAAAAGAAGAGAAGTTGGTTAAGAGCTAAGAATTTACACCCATACATACTTACACGTGATTTTACATTTAACTATTTATCACTCAACAAGAATTAATGTTTTACATAATATCATTATTTTTTATGTAAATAAGAAATATGTTCTCCATTATTATTATCATTTAAATATTTTCATTACTTTTATATAAAAAAAAAATAGATTTTTTATGAGTTATCCATTTTATTGCAGATTAGGAAAGGTGTATATTTATTTATAAACGACAAAGGTACACATGTTCTCTATTATTATTGTCAATTGTTTTTTATTGTTTTTTAGAACTAAGAATTTTATTGGAAATTAAAAAATGTATATATTTAATATCAAAAAAAGGTATATGTTCTCCATTATTTTTTATATAGAAAAGGGTATATATGTTTGGAAGCATAGGATGAGTTGGAATGGATATGACATGTGAAGATAAGAAGGTGGACTTGGGTAGGTCATGACGTGGTGATGTATAATTGAGTGGCAATCAAAATGCCACCACAAGGTAACGTTATGTTGTAATTGTTAACTTTTTTTGTGACAAATTATAATCGAGAAAATTAAAATGCTGACCTCAGATAAATACAATCTTATTTGTGCCCACCACCCATTGGATTATGACCTTTTCTAATTCGATACAATGGTTTAAATTTTTCAACTACGATTCCTTGTCACTGGTCTCTCTCGACATCATTCATTCTTGTTCCCTTAAGAATTGTAGGTTTATTATATGCACTTTAAATTAAGAATTGTCAAACCCCGAAGCATGCTTATAACTCCGTCCTCCAAAATTAATAAATTGTTAATACTTCTCTACTATTTTTTATTCTTTTTTTCTTCCAATTAATTTATGTTTTCTATACTATTTTATGAAGACATTTTTGTAAAGTAATATATATTTCCATATTTACAAAATTTGTTTGAAAAGTGAAGACTACTCCATTTTTGTAAAAGTGACGTATAATTTAAAATATAATTTTCGGATAAAGCGAAACTTTCATATTTCCAAAACTCAAAGTATCAATTAGGGATCTCTCAATCCACTAACATATATATACACTATCAATTTGGCCGGTGAACAACGAATTTCAAAATTAAAAGTTGCCTCCCCTTGTTTTGATTAGAAGTAAAATACATCATTATCAAAAGTATATTTAATAATATTTATTATTAAAAAATAGGTGGTATCTAGGGTAATAGGGTATCATGGATTTATGAGTTTCACCCATTCTAAAGCCCTTAAGACAATAAACACAGTTACAAATTGCAAATCAAATAAATTGTAACTTGGCAATTAGAACACTCAAGAAAATAAAATTTAAAACCAATAACTCTTGAATTCCACACCATGTATCACCACATTTTTACTTATACCTCCACAAATTTTTAAAAATATCAAATATATCTTTGATATTTTTTTACTATTTTATCAATTCAAATTCACTTTTTTTTTTACCATTCCAACATTTCCGGATCAATTAAAAAAAATTCTGGTAGGTAAAAGTTTTCTAGAAGTTATCGAGAAACATTTTTGAAGATTTTCATTGCAGAGATGTTTATCCGAATTTTTTTTATAAGTTTGTCGGTACATAAGATTTCTACCGGAAAACTTTAAAAATATTTCTAATGCACCATAAATAATAATTAATTTAACATGACCAAATCACAATCTAGCAGAAACATGGTGTCGGTATTGTGTAAGGACGGACAAATCATATGGTCCTCCAGGATACCGTGTCAGCTCACCAGGTGCCTCCTAATTTTCAAAGAAATTTATTTTCCTTGAAAAAAAAGTGCAGGAAATATCGGAAAAAAAATTTCAAAAAAATTAAATAATTTTTTGTTGAAAAGTTTTGGTTTTTTTCGAGAAATTTTTTATACGTTTTTTTCTCAAAAAAATTCGAAGAAACTTTTCTTGAAAAAAATCAAAAAAAAATTTGCCAAAATTATTTTTTTGAAAAATTTTTTTATCGAAAAATTTTTAATTTATTTTTCTCAAAAAAAATTGATATTTTTTTATCAAAAGAATTTCAAAATTCCTTTTCTAAATTACTATTTTAAAATCGATTTTAACTAAAAATTTGTTTAAAATATTAAACTAGTTTATATTTATAAACCAGTTTTAAACCGGTTCAGAACTGCACTGAACTGGATTTAAAAGTGGTTTTCAACAACTGAACAAAACCATTAATGTGGTCCAATGCAGTTCAGTTTTTGCACCATGAGCACCCCTACCTGGATGTTGCTGGTCGAATCCTCTCCGAAGGATCCATTATCGATGATGAAGTATCAGCGTCACGTGATCTTCGTATTATTTTGCCGTCTCTTCCTCGTGCACCAGCGCCCACTGAAAAATTAACAAAAAAATCATATCTAATCAGTTAAAAAATCATAATTAAGTAAATGAAAAAAACTTTTAAAAATTAAAATAAAAGTTTTTTTTAAAAAAAAACATTTCTGAAAAACTTGTTTTTCAAGTTTTCCGGTAACTACCGAAAATGTTAAAACAATATTCCGGTAGAGTGTTGCACCTCGGAAATGTTTAAAAAAGTTTCCCAGAACTATCGGAAAAGTTGAAAAAAAAATTCCAAAAATGGCATATGAACCGGAAATGTTTTTTCAAGTTTTCCAGTGAAGAAATTTCATTGCGGAAAACTTCAAAAAAGATTTCCGGTAAAATTGAAAAAAATTTCACTCATTTGTTACCGGAAATGTGAAATGGTGAAAAATTCCAAATTTTAACATTTATAG
The DNA here is from genome assembly GCA_037974735.1 of Cicer chorassanicum. NCBI lineage: Eukaryota > Viridiplantae > Streptophyta > Magnoliopsida > Fabales > Fabaceae > Cicer > Cicer chorassanicum. The sequence continues at coordinate 1,858,534 of JBBPBP010009779.1, forward strand.
GAAGGTAAAATGGTCATTTTCTTGCTTTTGTGGGAGTAAAGGTTAAACGTGGGGGTATATAGTAAAATCATCTAGACTCTTCTTGTATGTGGCTAGCCCAGCCCATTTGTGGCAACCTTGCTCCACTCCCACTTTGTATTGACTATTCAAGACACAAGGCCCGTTACTCTCTCTCATATTTGCGGCTTCACTCCTCATCCTTCTTCTCGGTTCGTGCTTAATCTTACTTTTCCTTCTAAGATATTAATTATTATCTCAATTAGATCCCTAAATGACGTGAATTAAGAAAGTTTGTTATAGCATTAAAATTGATAGTAACTAGTATCATTCTCACGGTTGCTGATATCATTCATGATCTGGACATCTCTCAGTTGGAGATGGTTCAACAAGGTATATAGATTCTAAATTTTGTGACTATAATTTGGGCAATTCTAAAATGGACTTCCCCAATGGTGATAAACAATTGAGAGATGTGCAGAATAATAACAAAATCTTAAAGTTTAGCCAGCCATGTTTTGAACCAGATAATCTAGCTTCACATGCATCTTACACTTTTAATAGCTATTATAAAAATAAAAATGGTTTTTCTCACAGCTGTTCTTACCAAAAAGTATTGGTGTAGATTGTTTGTTGTATCCGTGAAAGACTAGTTGTTTTCAATTTGCAAGGCTATGACAAGTGCATCTACATGAGAGATGGGTAATTAAGTTCAATATATAACATTTTATTTTGAATGAACTTCAATTATACACAACATAATTACCACTTACTATTAAGGCCAAATCCAATTATGACCTTTTGGGTTTTCTTCCTTTCTGTTATTACACCAATAATATAACACTCGCAAATTAATAACGGTGATTTTTACTATTTCATTCAAGTCCTCTTGGATAATTATATGTTCAATTTTGTGTAGATGATGTGCAACATAATGAGAAAAACTCATTTGTGACTTTGTCTTTGCAAACAAAGGACAAAAGCCATATTTATTTATGGACCATGACCTAGATCAAGTTGGGTCCATATCCACCTCATTTTGTGTTTTTTTGGATGATACAATTTGTGTTCTATCTGAATCCTTGCTTTTCTTGACATGCTCAATTTCCTGCATGTGATGGGAAAATAATCTTAGGTTTTATTTTATTTCTTATCAAAATTATTTTACTTTCTAATTTAATCAATTAATTTTATTCAAATAAATTGAATTATTTGAACTGGTTTATGTTTAATTAATTATTTTTGTTATTTTAAATAGTTTAGTTGCAATTAGTTATATCAAACTAACAAAATTAAATTGCATAGTCACAACTCACAACAATGCAATGATGTCCCAACGTGTTTTTGCATAGGTACGAAGATTACATGATGGGATTAAAGGCAAGTTTGAAAGAATCATTCTGTGTCACCTTCATTTTGATTAAAAGAAGTCGCATTTTGGACTTTCAACAAAATCAAAGTTTTATTATAATTTCGTCAAATTTATTATGATTTTAAACATGCACTACATAATTAATAGGTCAATGAAAATTTATTTAAAAATCTATTAAAGATTTTTTTAATGAAAATTTACATCACTATTTACTCAAATGGTCAGTAAAATAGACTTTCATAAATAGACCAATAAATTAATAGATCAATCACATTAAGTTATACTTTAAGATTTAACGTGAACTTTTAAATATTTTAATTTTATATGATCTTATATTTAAATTTTATTTTATAATAATAGTTTTATGAATATTAAAAATTGACGTAAGTTTTATATTATATTAAATATAATAATAATAAAATATCAATGATATTTTTACTTAAGAAAGTAGATTCGTAGACTTCAAAAAAACATTTCATTGTATATACTATAACATTTTTAATTAAATATACTGTTAAAAAATTCAACATATTCTATTTTAAAAAAATCTTTAATATTTAGCTTTAATATTTTTTCTTACTTTGAGCCGTAATATTATCTCCTGGGTCTAAATTTTAGTTATAAAAAAATTACAAATATGTATTTGAAAATGTGATTGTTGATGTTATGAGAAGGGAATCATTGAAGTCTACTAAAGTTTTAGAATTAAAATGGTAAAAAGGAAATGTATTGATTAAACTTGAGTGGCAAAAGTGTAAGTGTGAGTGTATATAACCTTAACAGGACAAAAAGCATACTGTGTTTGCCACTCTGTTGCTCCAATCTGAAGAGAGAGAAACTCAGACAAGAGCCGTTACTCTCTCTCTGCATTACAACGGTAGGTAAAATCTTTGCATACTTGTACAGTAGCTTCACCTTCACAACACAACACTTCAATGGCTGCTGGATTCACTTTCAGCCTCATCTTTGCAGCTTCACTCCTCTTCCTTCTTCTTCTTATAGGTTCGTGCTTAATCTTAATTACCATTATTGTCTCTATTTTCTAACTTTGTTTCACAGAATGTCGGTGACCCTCTTTTTTTTTAAAAATAAAGTTTATAATTTTAATTAGATATTGAATTGTTTTGTTACTAGATTTATTATGCATGTGGGTGATTTAAGAACCTTTTTAAAGCTTTGTTCTTGTGGAAGGTCCTGTTACCCTGTATTCAATTTCAAACAAACTGAGGTGAAATTTGGTAATGAAATGCTTCTAATTGTAGAAACTAGAAAGATGCTTTAAAATTGAGTAAATCAGCTTGTGGTTATTGTTCAATTTTGTTAAACAGCTCATATCTAAGGATCACTCACTACCTTATGTTTTGATTACTGTGACAATATATGGATTGAAATATTTTTAATTATTGATTGTTTTGACTTGCAAATATTGTGCGTGTTTCCAAAAGTGATTCTAGAGTCTAGACACAAAATTGATTTTGATATGTTTGGATGATGTTGAATGGAATTAATTTTGTCTCTAGAATTAATTTTTACCTGAAGTTAGGATATGTAACTTTTGAATTCAAATGTGTGTTTCACACATTTATTGTTCAGCTCAGTTTTTATCGGAATCAACTTTTTTGAGTGCAGAATCAAGCACACAAGTCATATAACGAGTAGGCTAGCATTTTCTGTGTCACTATTCTTTTTCACACTCAAAGAACCAATGAATCAGTTGTCTTTGTAAATCCTTAATTTTGTTTAATCTGTTGAAATTCTGTGTCAGATTGTTGCTCTGGGAGTTTCATTGGTATCTGCTATGGAAGAAATGCCGATGACCTCCCTACGCCCGACAAAGTAGCACAGTTGGTTCAACTTCATAAAATCAAATATGTCAGAATTTATGATTCCAATATACAAGTCCTGAAGGCCTTTGCAAACACTGGAGTTGAACTTATGATTGGTGTTCCAAATTCAGATTTGCTCTCGTTGTCTCAATTCCAATCTAACGCCGACGCTTGGCTGAAGAACAGTGTTCTTCCTTACTATCCAGCCACAAAGATCACATACATAACTGTTGGTGCTGAAGTCACAGAAAGTTCCTATAATACCTCTTCTTTGGTAGTTCCTGCAATGAGCAATGTACTTACGGCGCTCAAGAAACTCGGGCTGCACAAAAAGATAAAAGTTTCCAGTACTCATTCCCTTGGTGTTCTGTCTCGTTCGTTCCCACCTTCAGCCGGGGCTTTCAATAGCAGCCATGCACATTTCCTGAAGCCAATGCTAGAATTTCTTGCCGAAAATCAATCGCCTTTTATGATTGATATATATCCTTATTATGCTTACCGAGATTCCTCGAATAAAGTGCCTTTAGACTATGCCCTTTTTCATGCATCCTCTGAAGTTATTGATCCAAACACTGGTTTGTTGTACACAAACATGTTTGATGCTCAGATTGATGCTATTTACTTCGCGCTGATGGCTCTAAATTTCCGAACAATTAAGGTCATGGTAACCGAAACAGGTTGGCCTTCGAAAGGTTCACCTAAGGAGAAGGCTGCAACTCCTGATAATGCACAAACATATAATACTAATCTCATACGGCATGTTATCAATAATACCGGCACTCCTGCAAAGCCCGGGGAGGAGCTAGATATTTATATTTTCTCATTGTTTAATGAAAATAGGAAGCCTGGTTTAGAATCCGAGAGGAACTGGGGATTATTTTATCCGGATCAGACAAGTGTGTATAATCTAGATTTCACCGGACGAGGTGCCATTGATATGACTACAGCAGCAAATGTAACACGGTCGAATAAAACATCATGGTGCATTGCTTCGACCAAAGCCTCTGAAATTGATTTGCAGAATGCTTTGGATTGGGCCTGTGGTCCTGGAAATGTGGACTGTAGAGCTATCCAGCCTAGCCAGCCTTGTTTTGAGCCAGATAATTTAGCTTCACATGCATCTTTTGCTTTTAATAGCTATTACCAACAAAATGGGGCCTCTGATGTTGCTTGTAGTTTTGGAGGTACAGGTGTAAAAGTTGACAAGGATCCAAGTATGTTTATTACAACCCTTCACCAATTCTGCTTTTTTTGTTCTTTTTGTTTGCATGCTGTTGTTTTTTTTTTTGCTCAGAAACTGTTTCATGTATACCGCAAATATGATTTGAAGAAAGTTAGTCAAAATCAGTGTTGTCAATTGCAGAATGGGTAAAATAACGGTCTGTTCAAATTCCGTTGCGCTGCTGTGTTATAGCGCTGTTATAGCCGCTACTTGACAACACTTTGTACTATAGCCGCTATTTGACATCATGGTCAAAATGAAATTCTTCTACGCAATTTGACAACACTGGTCAAATGTAATGGTGTAGATTGTCTTGTGTCACTGAAATACTAGTTGTTTTCAATGTGCAGGCTATGACAAGTGCATCTACATGAGAGATGGGTAAGTTCAATATATTACTTTTTATGCAGTTTGTTCCTTTTTTTTTTTTTTGAACTAACTTCAAATACATATAATTACCACTTAATCTTAAAGCCAAATATGACATTTTGGTTTTTCTTCCTTTGTTTTTGCAGCAATAATATAACTTTGGCAAATAATACAACCGCGTTGTCGTCAAATTCATCCTCACAGCAGAAAGGAAACTATTCTTCAATTTCTAAGTATCTTTTTGTAATAACTTATCTCTTCATTTTATTGAATATTCAACAATCATGACAAGCGTGATTGTTGGAAGTGTAGCATGATTTTGCTATGTTTAGATATATGCTGCGTTTAGAATGCGGGGGGATTTCATACTTTGCCATGTATCAGATAAGTGTAAAATCCATTGGTGTTGTGTGAGAAAAATATATAACTGCATTAGCTAGAGAAGTGATAGGAAAATTGTATTTAAATTTTGAGGCCCTTGTTAGCGTGATCCATCATTTTATTATATGTTTATGAAATTCCACATAAGGTTGTTGCAGCTTTTTACTGCCTCGTTATAATTTCAGGCCATAAAACTACTTTTATTCCCATTAACTTCAGTGTCGAGAGATAATTTGATGTGTAAGTTTAGGTTCAGCTGCTTAGTCGAGCAAAAGTAGATAAAATTAAGTTTAATCAAAAGTATGTTTGCAAACCTTAATCAGAGCACACACACAATCATCTAAGAAAATAAAAGTCAGATGTTTATTTTTCTCAATTTGATTATAACACTAAGTAAAAGGAATCATGATTGCTCACTATTTTCTTAAAATTTTAACTTTTTTGTTGCATCAATAATTTTATTCTCAATATTAAACAAATTCTTAATTGTACTCTCTAATTATAAATACCAATCGAGAAAATAGTGCCTCTAAATATAAATATTAGATATATTTATTTCTTTATAAACATAACTCTTATTAATTATACTAATTTGTAATCATTTGTGTTTGGTTTGCAATTGTAAAAGTATATTCGGACTAATAATAATAATGAGTATTCACGGGCACATATATTAATCATCTACTATCTGTCCTATTAAATAAAAATGATTTTCATATTTTATCTTTATCTATGCAGCTATCTGCTAGAACAATTATTTAGTGGATTTTGAATTATTTGTAGAGAGATATCTATGGGATTGATATTCTATCAAAACCAAAAGTTATGGTATAGGCATTTGTCAAAGACATCAGCGAATTTAAGGTAGGCAATGACATCAAGTTGGCGGTAATCCATTATCAAGTTTGTTGACTACAACACCCATTCATTAACTATTGATGTCTAAAGTTAGTACATGTATATTGAAATGTTAAGAAACAAAACAGTGTAGTATTGTTTACAAATTTTGGTATTAGAGTGATCTACATTGGAGGTTGTATTGACGGTTCGACACATCTATTTATAGATTCAACATGTCATTTTTTTATGATAAAAGGGAAATATAATATTAACTAATTAAATAGGATAAAGAAACACTGCTAACATCATCCCACGGAATTAAAAGGACAAGCTACATGTATGACAATTTCTTCAAAGGAAGAAAAATGAACCTTATCAGCTACATTCCCGAAACACTCGGACTACGGATAATCTCCAATTATGAAGAATAATGATTTGGCCACAGTGACTTAAAACATAAATGAAGACAACATTTTCATTCTCAAAAATGTTTTTCGTTCAAGCTGAAACTACAAACGGAAATCCGGCCTCCACAGACACTATAACTGCAGCTGCCTTGCTTAGTGTATTCAGATAAATCTAAAATAACTTTCGATTAAAGAAAAGAGGATAATTTAAAATAATGAAGTTATGTCAATAAACTGCGGTCGTATATGTTAGCTTGTCAAGATCAGGAAGCTCTAAGGAAATCCAACTGCGATGCTCAGATTTGGGAACATAGCAAGTTGGGTTTTCACACCAAATTTTAACTTGCCATCAAGAAGAAAGCTAAGTGTTACAGACCACATTCCTCAATTATAGTAATTACCAGGTTTGGAACAAGTTTGCACGCATTGGTTATCATGAATATGATAGCATCTCCTAGAAATAGTGACAGATGGGACTCCTACTTCCTACAACAACCTGGCATACAAGACATTCTTGCCACGTATAAAAATGAGGTCACTCAATTCCATTGTATAATGAAAGAAAACAACTTGCATTCAGAAAAAGATGGAACATGGAGGTATAAATATGAAGGCTTTCTGCCAGATAGATAAGAATCTGCAAAGAATTCAAAAATATGCCAACCATTATACCATAGCATTAGAATTTAAAACCACTTTAATGTATAAGGTACCCCACTAAAAAAAAGTACAACGACAAAGATTTATAGTCATCATTTCTCAAGCACCAAACACTTCTTCGCTACACGCAGATCCCACAACTTTTTCATATCCAAAATATTATTACACTGCAATCAAGCATTCCATTCCAGGTAGACACAAAAACTTGTACAGAAGCCAATGAAATATGAACTATAATAAAATAGACATACGGAGAGGATTAAAGACCCTGTTCAACGAGATAATCACCAAGCCTTTCAACTACCACGTTGCACTGACCAGGAGTCATTGGTTCATCATAAATGCCAATGACCAAGGCCTGATTGGTCTTCTTAATCGTAACACCACCAGGACCCTGAATAATGGGGGAAAAGAATAAAATATTTACAACCAGAATGGCCAAAATAAGTACTGAAAAAGTATCTAAACAAGATATTGTGAAAGAAACAAAACAGATATATATGTTTATATTTTAGCATTGAATCAAAAAATTGACCAGAGTTATTAAGATTAAAATTGAAGATGGTGTTTTATGCAGGACAATCCCAATAAATAGTATTCAATTGTTGAGAGGTATCATACCATAATCTGTCCACTCAAATGTGTCAACCTCACTTTTAAAGACACATTTTTTAAAAGACAGTAAGATTCTGATTAGATTGAGGCACTGACAATGATATGGTTGCAACTCACTTTCAATTGGGCTTTCAATTATAATTAGATTGAGAAAATGTTAATTTAATAAATATGTTAAGAGTGAAACCCCATTATGGTTCTTGAACTTGTAAGGTGCTCTAAGAATAGTTCCTGAAACCAAAAGGTTGACAAGAACATTTCTAAAAGAGTCAATTGACGGTCAATTTAGTCACACTTTATAATATGATAGCATTCTAAATTGTAGCTAATCGGTAGCAATTTGATTTTAAATATTCAACTTTAAGGAATGATTTGAAATATATGCAAAACCCAAATGTAATGGTTAGACTATCATGAACTGATTAACAATTTCAAAAACGTTTTTGTCAATTTCTTAATTTCAAGGACCAACTCGCCAGCACCCTACAATTCGAGGAACCAAATTTGAGAATCACTCAAATGTTACAACGATCATTTTCACTAAAAAATATCATACATCATTGGACAACATACGAATTTTATCCAAATCAAAATTGAACCAAAAGATCATTCATAAACAACAGTCCATACCTTCTTCCCTCGAATAACAGCTCCTGGTTCACCTTGGATCACCATATATTTTGTGCCACCAATATATAAACCAGTTGGAGCAAGTGATCCAGGCTCAGCAAAATCATTCATGATACCAGTTATTTCCTCAGGCTTGAACTACACAAAATAAACACCAACACATCACAAATAAGAATAGATCAACTAAACTTCAAACAGATCTGCATCTCATGAACCTTATGAATCAATCACACATGAAAAAAATGTAGCATATTGATTAGATGCAATATATAATCAAAACGACAGAGTTTCAAGTCAATTTCACTGCTGAGGAACTTCATTTGCATGTGGATCCTTTTATAATCTCAAACAACAAGTCAATAACAGTAATCACTGTTAGGTTAATTTATAATCGCAGTGAAAAGAGATCGGTGAATCTAGAATATTCCATAGGAAATGAAACCATCAAAATTAAGTGATTAAGTAAGCAATGAATCGCAAAAGGAACAGATCCAAATTGAATATAAGAATGAGATCGAGTGATGATAATGAAGAGAATTGAAAACCTGAGGGAAATTGGAACTCTGAGCCCAAACGCTACCGTCTTGACCGAGGATAGCAGCAGAAGTGAGGTGGTTACCTTCGATGTCACAGAGAAGGTGATCATCGACGTACACTTGCCACGACATGATGAGATTTTCTCGAGAAAATTGAAGAGATTTTCTGGGGAGTGTTTGGGTGCAAAGAAAATGGGTTTGAGTAATGAGTTGATTCTGCGTTGAAATCACGGAGCTACCTATCCTTTAAATCAGTCTAAAGATGGTGTATTGTAATGAAAATGACGAGACTGCCCTTTTTCATTACCCTATTTTCGCTGTTTCTGGTTGGCACATAATAATGGAAAAAGAAAAGGGAAAAAAGATATTGTTATTTATTATGATCGTGATTCCCTCTTAAGAAAATAAATATCAGTTTCTGTCGAAAAATAAGAAAGAAATAAATATCAGAGGACAACCGTTTTTGAAGAAAAAGAAAAAGTTCTGATTTTCTTTTCTTTAAGTTTTACCGTCACTTTTTATAATTAATCTTTTTCTTTTTATTTCTCCTGTATTTTTTTTCCTTCACTTTCAAGCACCGTCCATCCAATATCTTGTGAAGTAAATTACGTAAATGCAAAAACAAAATTAATATGTTGTGTAAATTGTTCGGTTTATAAATTAAAAAATGCTAAATAGAATATTTTAAATTCAAATTTAGAAAAATTAGTCTAACTAATATTTACCTATTAAAAAAATATATTGCAGTTTTGATTTAATTATTCCATCTGTCTTATTAATAAATGCCATTTTTGTTCACTACACATATTTTATTAAAAAAAATTATAATAAATAAAAGAAATAAAATAGTAACTTTACTAAACTCTCTTTATTAATAATTGGTGTATTTATTATAATAAATATAAAGTGAAATATAATATTTTTAAAATATGTATAATATTAATTAGAGTATATAATTAAAA
>JBBPBP010009779.1:1908274-1946513 GCA_037974735.1 Cicer chorassanicum
TAAACAACATGATCTCATTTCATATATCATATAATTAAGTATATCATATATGGTTATTAGTATTAGATATAAAAGTTACTTAGACCTACAACACTTAATAAACTAATCACTTAAAAATTAGATTTAATTGTAATTTTAATTCTCTTATTTTCACTACTAATCCATGCAATTGGTACTCTATTTTAAAATCTAACAGTTTTAGTCAATTGTTTATATTTTTTAACTAAAAAATTGTGATGTGACATATTTTAAACGACATGATATATGATACGATGGTGTCGAATAATTTATATTCATGAAATTAAAATAAAATTCTCTAAAATCTTCACTGCATAAAATTATTCATTTTTGTCTTTTAATTAATAATATATAAATAATTAATGCATCTAAATAGTTCCACATCATAAGATAATATGTTACATTATTTAAAATATTTCAAATCTCTATCTTTTTAGTAATTTTTTTTGAAAAAGATATCAAATTTATCGGATTTTAAAATAGGAGAACCGATGTTGTGAATTGGTGAAAACAAAGAACCAAAATTACAATTAAATCTAAAAAATAATTTTTAAATGGAATACTAATTAATGAGCGCAAATGTTGAAAATAGGCAATAAATTTCTGTAAAGGACATAAGTTAATTTCAGTTTTGATAGAGAAAATATGAGGACTTATGAAAAAATCGATCCACTTGTGAAGTTTAATTCTTTATTGGGTGAAAGGTATTGAAATATTTACCGCCACATTGGGATGGAGCACTCAATTGAGTCATTTTTTTTCTTATCTCTAATAGTATATGACAGTGTGACCTGATGGAGTAATTCATGGGTAAGAACTTTGTATGTCTCTCCAGAAGAATGAAATTAATTGGCAAGTACAGAGGTGGGTATGACCACTGATAATATAGATAAGAATGATGTTGATTGGTTTATATTATCTTATAATAATTGAATTCATTATTATAATTCATAGCTTTCTTCAATTTTACTCGTCAAAATGTTGTTTTGACCAATTGGACCCAAAGCTACCTTCTTCAGGCCAGCTTGGGAATAAGTTACAGCAAAAGCAAGAAAATATCTCAGTCCTTATTAAACATATTATTGGGCAGGAAAATGCTATAATATATGTTCGGCTACAGTAATGATGCTTATATTTTTCTGTAAATATATATAATTTCAAGTATATTTTTCAATTTTTTAATTCACTGGCTATGTTTAACGAGAGATAATGAATAACTCTTACAATATTAATGAATAGTGGAATATAGGTGCATGGTTAAATGGGTTTGTTAATTTGTTGATTTTCATGAGATATATGATAAATTTTATGTATGTCAATTATTATCACTACCATCTAAGATGACCTGATAATCTTACATAGAGGAAGGGAAAAATCATCCGATCAATGCAAATATCAATTGTATGAGTTTGTAAAGAACAAAAATATTTGCACAAGCCTTACGAGATAAAAATAAAATTTGTATTGTATAAGTATATATATGAGATATAAACAATCAGTTACATTAAATTTAGTGTGTTATCTTATGTTGTAAGAATTGTAAATATATGCCTTAAAATACTTTAAATTATTGTTTTTAATATAATCATAATAAAAGCTGAAAAATGCAAGCAAAGTACAAACTATCTAGGAATATATTTATTTAACTCAACAAGATCCTGATCAAAATAAATTATGACTTGGTTTCCCGACGTGGGGTTTTCAATCCAAAAATAATCCAACAGCTTAAAGCTAATCCTAGAAAACATCCATGAGATGTGCTTCTAGGTCATTCATTCAATGGTTGTGTAACAAAAAATAATGAGATACGCAAATGTTGCTTGCGCACATACACTAATTTATTGACTACAACAAGGATATTTAGGATTTCAATTTAATTATACATCTTTTAGCCGCACAAGGCTTGATCGCATGTCAAGAAGAATTGATTTGATGATTAAAAAAAGCAATCTCATTTTGAATGAAACTTCCTGCTCACTGATTCATAGCTTGGAACATATAAAACTGCAGAACATAGAAAAGCAAGGTTACTTACTACACAAGGTAGAAATCATCGAGTTGTTTTAAAAAACAAAAAAGAGAAAAGAAAATACCATCTCCATATGATGCCATTGTGAGAGGGGAAGAAATGAGCTTTTGGGAAATTGAAGCAATGTCTTTCAAAGTTATTTCGTCCACTGCCTTCAAAAAGTCATCCACAGGTTTCCTGAGCAGGGGAAAGACAACTTTTAGCTACAGACAATATAGCCTTTCAAGCATACAACAAATGAATCGTGCAACATTTTACACTAAAGCTCACAGCTTCGCTTTTAGGTTCTTTACATACACGAATATCAAAACAAATATGGTGTCACTATCCGGGCTTAGCAGTTAGCACAGAACTTCCAATTCCAAAAGCACACTAACACGAACTAGTACCAAAGACTAAATTTACAATCTAACAGAAAATTCAACAATGGCCCAAACCAAGTTTTTCTGTAGTTAAAGATACAATCACATGTTGAATGCTATTTTATTTTCTAAAAGATCAAACATATTTTCAGTTTTTCACCACCGTTGCATCCTTAATCTCATTGCTAAAAAAGAAAACAAACGGACAAAAACAGTATACAAGCAGCAAAACACATCTGATTAATAATTCAATACATCCGAAACATAAAGATATCAGTGAATCTAATCATTAAGCCGAGATTAACAGCAAATTTAGAATGTCATTCATAAGCCATACCTATCACCATATGTCAAAACTTGTCTTCCTATATCTTCTGAAACAACCATCTGAAAACATCAAGTTCGACACCGATCAGATAGTAACAAAGAAAAACAACAATAATAATAATAATAAAAGCACAATAAGAAAAAGAAAATATAGAATTTAATTGTAAAAAATAAAAAATTCGCAGTCAAAACTTTTAAGTAAATTTTTTATTTGAGATGGATTTACATACTCTTGATTCCAAATTCATCAAAATTGCAGATTTTGTAGCTTGTTTGGCACGATCCAGTTGTACCTGGTCAACTGCAGACAGAAGCCAAAATAATGTGTTGTAACTGTAAGGCACTAAGGCTACCAATCAAAATGTGATAATCAAGATGCAAAATACTAGTGGAAGAGCATAACAGCGTACCTTGTCCAGAAGTAGCAACTGCAAGAATCTCATTAGCTGCAATATCAATGGCTTTTGACACAAAATCTGAACCCTAGTACATAAATGAGAGTAGGTCACAAATGATAAAATAAATAAGGAATACTAATAAGACTCTGCAGACAGTTATATAGAGTGGACCAATAAATCATATGCACATACAAGCTGAATGGTTCCAAGCATTTTGACCAAGAAATAAACAAGCATATGTCTGTTTGGTTTAATACATAGAAAGCCGGAAGGTGAAAATTTTGGAAGGCAAAACACTTGACGTTCCTTGGCAGGCCAAAAATATGAGAAAGTCGAAAATAGATAGTATTAGTTTTCACTCAGTTAATAACTTCAGTTGAAAAGGTTTTCATTCATGAACCCAAAGGAGGTTATCATCCCTTCCAACAGCTGCTTTCCACCTTCCCACTTTTTACCCACTCAACAAAGTGCACACTGAATTGTTGTAAATTTGTCATCAGGCTATGCAAACATTTATGCATAGCATTTTTTATATAATCTGTGTGCATATGGTTTATATTTTATATTTGGCTTAACTGTATTTTTAGTCCTTCGGATTATCAATTGTTACAATTAAGTCCCTTCATCCTGAATTGCACAAAACATTATTTAGACTAAATAAATGAACCACGGATAAATACACTGAACTGCAGTCTCAAAAACACAACACAGATCTGTCCAAGGATTACTGTAACCTACCAAAGCCAATTTACACACTAAGCCACCAATCTTTGTTAATCATTATCTCGTGGCTCCAAAACACACTGAAATTGTGGTTAAGGGCTCCTTTAAGGGTTTACATAAAGTATCTTTAGTTACATTACATATAAATTGAACTAACATAAAAACTTCAATATTTCCAGAAAATATGATTTCATTATGGACAGGATTTAGAGGGACTTACTGTTGTGACTTGGATACCAAAAATGCCGGTATTATTGTAAATATTGTTGAATGCCGAAATTGAATGAACTTGTGGATACTCATTCAGAACACGAAGATCTGCACATCACAAAAGCAAGAATGTTGAGGTGACAATATTTACAAGAGAATACATATTTTATTTTTCTTAGGGGGGCATAAAATACTTAGTTGCAAACGTTATACAAAAGATCTAGGCCATCGCAAATTATATAGAGTCATATACAGGACTTTGATATGTAACTGACTAAGTGGGCATCTGTAGTTTAAATTTCTGTTCCAAGCTTCAATTAAAGAGCCAGAAGAGACTGAATACTTCAAGATAACTTACACAGCCGTGAATACATCCCTTTACCAGGTCCACCAGCTGAGAATGATCCACCGCCGCCCAATAACATCTGTATTATTTAAGATAATAAAGTCATATGCTGACATAGCAGAAACTAGAATAATATACATATACTTTAAGGAGCTAACCAAACAATCCATTCTTGTCCATATTTCTAACCACCATAAAAAATGGAAAAGAAGACAAATAAAAGACATAATCAAGACCTGAAGCACAGTCAAAACCATAGCGTCCTTCAAGTTATGCCAGCCACCAGGAAGTTCAAATGCAAGAGCAAAATGGGTCCTCTGGCCATTAAAGGAATGTTAGACTTGGCAGAAGTGGAAACAGAAATACCAAAAAAAGAAAAAATTCTAATGCATACATACCCCTGATTCACTTTGACAACGATAATCACCACCAGTGTATACTGATTTTGGTTCCTCTGGACGTGGAACACTGGGTAAATCAGACAAAAGAGGTTCGGCAATGGATAACAATTCCTCATGCTCAACACCAGAAGCTGCAAGTACCATCCGAGGTGCAGTATAATTTTCCTGATGTTTTATAAAATTTGAAGTCTCATAAGCAAGGTAGATAACAGTTTAAAAAAATAGATTTTTGAGAGACCACTAAAACTATATTATACATAAACGTCAACTTTGACGACTTACAGCAACAAATTCCTCCAGAAGTGTACCATTTAGTCTATTTACTGCTGATTCTGAAGCTAAAAGAGGGTTAGCCAATGCACCAGAAAAACCAGCAGAATGAATTGCTTCCAATAGCAAGTCTTGAGGGTTTTTGGAGGCTTCGCCAATCTCAGCCTTAACTTTCAGAAGCTACATATAATTGTGGTAACTGGTATTAGTAACAGCAGAAAATTCAAAAGATCATGAATGATAAATGTAAGCATTGGGAAGGTACAAAGTCACTATAAAGCAGCCAATCTTTATATAACATTGCCCATATGAACCATGATTACTCACTCTGAAACACATTATAGTCAACTATAAACTAATATTCACAGACACAGCAACTTTTTCCTATTCTAAAAAGCAGTTAATAATCTAATAAGTAATCTAATTCAACTTTCCAATCCCCCATTGGATTTCTATCACACATACATGTATGCATATGGTTTCTTTTGAGGCCTTCTATAGGTCACTACTGCTAGTACTGCTTCCCATTTATGTTCATGCTGACATAAAACTAAGGTCTATATCATTTTTCTAATATCTCTCTTAGAATTACTCCTTCATGCAGGACTATCTTTGGCTTTTGATACTTTCTCATGAACTTTGCATTCAATTCTTATAAGTCTGATGATTATTAATTAAACAATTTTTTTCCTGAAAGCTGCGGGTTTGCCTAATGCCTTGTCATTTGGGGATTTGGCAACTAAGCCGACTTACACTTTCAAGTTCCAACAGAAGCACTTTGAGTTATGCACAAAACAATCAGAAAAAACACTCTAGAAGTTCTCATAAGAATTCAGGGAAGTTACCTGCTCATTGACCTCCCAATCAAGGAACGCAGGGTTCCTCACAATATCAACAAGCAACTCCACCATTTCAGGAACATATGTCTTCAAAGCATCAAAAGTGTAGCCCATTTGCTCTCTAGAAGCCGAGGCCTGCACATTGCCACCAATTGCCTCCACCTCACGGACCACTCGAAAATGACTCCTGTTTGTAGTGGTCTTGAAGGCCATCCGTTCAAGCAGGTGTGTAGCCCCAAAAGTTAACGGGGTCTCATAGATTGAACCACAATCTACATATAGACCTATCGAGGCGGTGGGAGTCTGAAAAACAAGAATAATTATGTCAATACTATAAAACTTACGAATTTTAGCGAACACAAATAAATGCACAGATCAGATAATACATAACATAGACCGACAATTATTTCCTCAGTCCCTAATTATAAGCACCCTCTAAAAAATATTGTCCCTAAATATAAGTCTGATTTCCAATTACTAGATGCATTTTCAAATATATCTCTTATTAATACTACTACCTACAAAGTTATATTAGAAAATGAAAAGTTAAAGTTTGACGCGATCATACCCAAAAGGTATTTAAGGAACATCTATACATAAAATTGGCACATTAAATACACTATCTACTTTTCTTAACACATTCTTAATATATGTGAGAAAAGTAAAACATGCTTATAAAAAGGTACAGAGAGAGTAATTCATACCGCTGATGTTTCAGAGGCGACTTTGAGTCCATTTGGGAGTGTAGTAATAACTGTTTTCCCCGGCGCAACATGATCAGGCAATGGAGAGGGAAGTGTAACACCAGGAAGTGGGAAATCCAGTGGTGGCACAGAAGTGGATCGATCTCCAAGTATCCATCCAAATAAACCACCCAACCCAGAAGAGGGTTGTTTCGTTGCAACAGAACTTGAACTTGCAAATCTAGCATTGATAGGTACTCTATTGTACGAACGGGCCTAAACACATTGGTTCAATAGCATATATAAATTACACAACCACAATCCAAACCATCAGAAAATCAATCAACCTTATGCCATATTTTAAATCGAAATACGAAATTAAAATGATATTCCAGGCTCGGTAAATCCTAAAATAATAGTATAGGGACAAATCAATTGAACTGAATTAAAATATGTGAGTGTAGATTTTGTGGCAATCGAAAATGAGGGGGTGATGACGATGAGATCTAGGGCATGCAAATAAGTATTTGAATTGAAATTGAAAGAAAGATAGATGAAATAGAAGAAGAAATATACTAACCCTTAAGGCCCTAAGGCGTGAAGCAGCGTTTCTGTACATGGTGAATCTCAATATCGTACGAGGAAGCAGAGTTTTTGTCTGTCTGATTCGTTTTTAGGGCGGAGAAGAAGAACGAAGACTCTTCTACTTATTGGACTGTTTACTTTTTTTATTGTACAGTGGATTGCTAGTTTTCAATCTTTGCTTTACACACCCCTTTTGCTACAAAATCACCCCTTTTGAATTTATATAAAAATAATTTTTATTTTAAATAATTTAGAAATTAATTTTTAGAGGTTTTTAAAAATAATGATTTTTTAACTCTCATTTGTTTATTATTAATGATTTTAAAAAAAAATTAATTTGTTTGTATATAATTTTATATAAGTAATTTTTTAAAACTACAAAATTATCATAAATAATATAAAAAAAATATTTTTATTTGAAAATACATTTTTTAAATACATGATTTTTCTATATATATATATATATATCTACTCTCGTATATATCTTTATCTTCCTCTCTCTCCGATATCTAGCTACTAACTCCCTCACTCTCTCATCTCTCATTTTTATCCTAAGCAAATCAATGAATTTAGGTCCTCCATTTCATAGTTTTCAGATCCTCCTGAAAAATAAACATATAAATAAATCATTACAAAAATATGCAAGTAAAGATTTTAAAGGCATGTTATAATCTTAAAAATTGGGTCCATAATAAATAAAAAAAATCAATTTTAATAATTAAAAAATTTGAAAAAATAAATTTTAGTCCATATACACATATCAAGATACACAATGCTCTACTCTTACCAATTTATGTGATACTCTACATATACCAATGCACATTATGTACATATATATTAGACTCAAATATACATTTCGACAACACAACAATCATAATTCTTATCATAAAAATACACACATTATATAACCAAGCTTACCGCCACAATTCTAGTCTCTATTTCTTCTATGCAAATTTTTATGATTAATTCGGTTTTAATGTCATCCCATCTTGTAACAATTATTTCATCACTCTTATAATTTTTCGCATGTTGTCATTCTAATTGATATTTAAGTCAGCAAAAATGTTAAATCACATGTTTAGTACTTGCTATAATCTTTGTCAATATCTAAAGCATTTGTGAAATTTACTATAACAAAACAATTGAAATATTTCAATTTGGACAATCCTAAATTTATTACTTTAATTCATTTTAAAATTAATTAATGTAATTTGAGTACTCATAAAAAGGTAAGGGTAAGACTAAAGGTAATTACGTCGTTTTCTCTTACCAGCGAGTTAAGCTCCGTATTTTTTAATTATGTGTTATCTTTAGATAAATGTGAGAAACTATTATTTTTTTAGCCTTTCATAAAAAAAAATCCAAAATAAACGCACAGATTGTGTACATGTATCCACCTTTCTTTTTTCATTTTATTTTATTTTTAAAAAAATCAAAAAACATACTATTAAACAAAAACAAAGCTCAGTGTGTCTTTAACAAATTATAGAGTTAAAAACTTTTAAATAATCCTGGCATAAACACTACCTACTACATAACATGAATACAGAAAAATACAATACAACGTAAAACTCTTGAGGCTCTTTTGATGAATAAAGAGATATGATATGATACCTTTATCCTATCTTACTAAAATCTTTTTTCAATGCATCAATCTGATGTGATATAGTAATCAATTTTTTTAAATATATCTTGCTTCATCCTTATTTTATTTCTTAATCCTTATTTTAAGTTAAAATAAATCATTTCCAACACGATAAAAGTTAAGAAATATTTTCTCATTTTTGTCTTTTTTCACTTTCTCTTTTTTCACTGTCAACTTGTAGTGTTTCTATCCCCCCCTCTCCGCTCTCCACTGCCGCTCTCCTCTTCCTCTCCACCGCCACCATCGTGCTCCTCTACATCGTCGTACTCTCCGAAGTTCTTGTTTTCCCTCTTTTCATATTTGTCCTAATTTCTTTTGATATTTTATTCTGTTGGTGAAATAATTTTTTGATTTCTTCTAATTTTATGATTGTTTTATGTTGATATTGAGCTGATTTTATGATTGTTGACGTTGCGTTGATTTCCTCTTTTTATATTTGCCCTATATTTTTATGTTGTTTTCTGATTTATTTTATTTTACAACAGAATAAAAGCTATGATTGTTTTCAGACTGTGTTCATATTGAAAGGTTGAAAAAATTAACTTTTATTCAGAGGATTTCTAATTGTTTTTTATTGTTGTTCATATTTGTCTTTTTTCTCTATCACCTTTGATGTTTGAGTTTTATGTTATTTGTTTTTTTATATAGTTACTAATAATAAACTTTGATTGATATTTCAAAAAAAAAATGATGAAGAATAATAATTATTTTCCTCTTCCATTTATATTCTGTGTTATGATTTATTGATATTATATTTTGTGTTTGTAGATAATAATAATAATAATAATAATAATAATAATAATAATAATAATAATAATGTTGATACCTTTATATATAGGTAAATATAAATTCACAAGAACAAAATAATGTGACACTATATCTAATGTTAGAGCATATGTTTTTAGAGATGGTTAAACTTTGTTTAGCAATTTTTATGATAGTGAGTCATTTTTCAACGTGGTTTTATGAAAATTATACCATTAGAAATCAACTAATAGTATTGCTAATGGTGTTTCTGAGTTAGAAAAAACTTTTGGGAATTGGCTTGAAAAAAGTTCAGAACGATTGGGTGAAGTTGCAAATCGTCAAGGTGTTGGTAAAGATGTGTTTGATGATTCAAGAAACATTATGAATGAGTTGAAGAAAATGCAGCTAACAGAACAAGAGCGTTGGACTGCAACAGACAAAATATTATTTGTGCCACATCACTTGCACATATTTTGGGATTGTGATGATATTGATCGTCTTGCATTTGTTAAGTGGTTGATCTGCTAATTCTATTTTTGTACTTGATTTTACTTATCTCTAACTTTAGTACATTTTACTTTTGTTGGTTTATTTTGTATGGTTTGTTGAAACATGTAAGACAACATATTATTCTTTATGATACTTTATTGCTAATACGTAGTCGATAGTTTTAATTTGATACAATGTGTTGAAAATTTTAATAATATATGTTTTTTAATATTATATGTTTTTAGTATTTTATTTTTATTTTTCAAGTATATAAAATTACTTCATAAATTATTTACTTTTTTTTTTAGCATTTTCTATTTATTTATTTATAAAAAGTTATATGATTGTTATTTTGATGTTGTTTTGAAGGAATAAAAATGAAATAGATTATCAGGACAAATTTGTCATTATCACAATATAAATCATATTATCTGTTGTATATCAAATACTGAATATGATACGATAAACTAATCTTATCAAATTTGTTATCACGTGCCCATCAAACACTGATACAATAACTCTTTATCATATCATGTCTCTATAATACTTCTTATTCTATCATGTCGCTATTCTATTCTGTCCACGGACCTTTAAGGAATAATATAAAAAAGAGATTGAAAATTTTCAAAATCAAATTGTAAATGAACTTTTTTCCTCTATTTAAACCCAAAAAAATTATTTTCTTGTCGTTTGATCAATATATTGAACTGTTGTTGACAGAAAAGATCGTTGTCCCTCGATTTCTAAATTGCCAAAGACAAACATAGTCAGGTGAGGTTAAAAATATTTGACACCCACGTTCCACTTAAGTCTAACCCGTCAAATTGATGTGCATGATTAAGAGTAATGCTGCTATATACACTCTTAACATTCCACCGGTTTAAGATTGCTCCCCTTCTTAGACCACGACTGTTAGTATAATTTTTTTTTCTTTTGCCACAAAAAAACACAGCACAGCTGAAGTCCTTCGCCACAAATGAGTTTTCTTCGACGACAACCTTCTTCTTCCTCTGTTTCTTGTTTCACATGTTTTTTTACCTTTTGGTTTACATAAGATTTTCATCTTCTATTTCAATCACTTATAAAAATTATAAAAACTAAATAATAATTATACACAGTGACAACTCAAGATTCATATCTTATTAGTTTGACTTTGACTAACAATTTAGACAAAATAAACGCATTAATAGTCTGAGAAATTAACTTAATTGATTTTAAAGTTAACGAATCAAATTGAACTTAAAAATTAAATTAAAAAACAAAAAAAAATTACGATAAAATTTAATCACTACATTAGTTTTGAAACATATTTCAATAGATATTGTGCAATTATTTTTTGGCTAAATTAGTTTTTTAATCAATTAATTTATTTTTTAGTTTTACTTTAGTCTCTTAATTAATTTTTTATTCCGTTTTGGTCTCTTAAATATATTTTTGTTAGTCAAGTTGGTCATTTTTGTTATTTTTTGATAAAAAATATTAAGTTTTATCATCTCTTTCTTCTCACTCACCTTCAAACTCATAATCTTTCAAAAATATAACTTAAAAATTCAAATTCATAATTTTTTAGACTCAAAAAAATGAAAAAATCTTTAGATCCATCTCTTATATTTTCCGACCTTATATCTTAACACGTCAAATTTTTTAATAGCTTTTTTATTATTTGAGTTGTGTACCCAGTTATAACTATTTTTTTTATTCTATTTAATTATTTTTATATATTTTAAATTTTTGTCATCCCCACCTTCAAATCCCCAATGTGTTCAGAGGAATATTTCTCTCGTCCTCGTCCGTAATGAAGAAAATTTTAACCATGTACTTGTAGGACCTCTAACGGGACAATTTGTATGGATACCCGATACGGGTAGAAATTGAAATCTTATGACACGATGACTTATTTCTTTTGTGGGCCATTGAAGGATTGCTCAGACCAATCCAAGTCGTGCACCCTTTCCGCGAAGCAAACTCAACTTGTTTTTTGCGCTATGTCTTGTGACCTTCCTGCCATTTTTTTCTTCTTCTATGGATTGGGTTGTATTCCACTTCACTTATTAATACTCTTTTATCTCTATTATTATATTCTAAATTAATAATAATAAAAAAAATTATCAAGGATTACAATGAGTAATTTAATAAAATAAATTGTTTATATTTTTTTATTGTTGTATGTGAAAAAATCTTAATTCGTATTTATTAAAAAATAGAGTAAACACTCCTTTTAGGCTAGAAAACAATAATTCACTACACGGCAATGTCAAAGCATCTTTTTCCAACCTTTTTTGGACGGGTCATCAACTCCGTGTGATTCAATGTTTTTGCGCCATCCATCTTGAACGTGACTTCATAATTCTTTTTCGTGATTTTCATCTAACCAATAAATTCAGTGGTGCATGCCTTTTACATCGTTAAATTTGGAAAAACCAGATAATAATGAAACGTTTGTGATATGCTTTTAGTTTGAAATTAGGTAGGAGTGGATTATGGTAACTTTTTATTTTCTTTT
Source organism: Cicer chorassanicum (assembly GCA_037974735.1). NCBI lineage: Eukaryota > Viridiplantae > Streptophyta > Magnoliopsida > Fabales > Fabaceae > Cicer > Cicer chorassanicum. The sequence continues at coordinate 1,920,850 of JBBPBP010009779.1, forward strand.
CAAAGGCCTGAATATTTAGACCCTTGACATTGAATATTAATAAGTTTTTCATTTTTACCAACAATCTTCACTTTTTTATTTATTTATGAAAATTCCTATATGATTAAATTAATTAAAAATATGAATACACTGTGCTCCTGGCCTTCTCTTCCGCCACTCCAAAAAGTCTATGTTACTTGAAAGCCAAGTTAAGATTATTCTCTCATATCTAAAATATAATTATAAATAATATTAAAGAAAATGAATGTGTTTTTGTATATATAAACTTCTTTGATTTCACTTTTGTTTATATTGGAGATCAATGAAAGTAATTTTTAAAATAAACTCGTACTTTTTTATCTATTTAAACACTATTTACTAAAATTAAAAATATTAAGAATTATGCACAAGATCTCACATAAAAATAGAAGAATTGCGTCGTCTCTCTAAAAGTCTAAATAAGGCACAAAGACTTACATATTTATTAGTTAATTTGTCTTGATAGAGGATACTATTTTCATAAAGAAAGAAACAATTTGGCGCCACCTGTTTGAGTTTCATTTATTTTCAACCGTAATTTGTTTTATTTTTGTAAGAAATGGAAAGAAAGCAAAAGTAACGGTGAGTTTTAGGAAACTTGCTTATGATGAGTAATGGTCAACATAGTTTACTATAAATACGAGCATTTTGTAATCCACTCGTTTATACCTTTGAATGTGATACATTCACGCGTTCTCAATCAATCCCTAATCCACAATTCAATACAATATACAAACTCCGTTCTCTCACCCTTGTGTTACTGCTACACAGTGATGGGTTCTTCTCCAAATTCAAAGCCTAAAATTGTTAGAGGCTCTGCCGGTTATGTTCTCGAAGATGTTCCTCATTTATCCGATTACATTCCAGAATTACCAGTACGTCGTCGTTCTCATCATTCTTCTTCTTTTTCTCTTTATGCTTTTCTCTTACGCCCCGTTAAAACATGCTTCTTCTCTACTTACCATTAATATCACTGTATTCAATACATATATAATAATGATTCATCATTTCATTTTTTCTGTTGCTCACTAATTTTGTGTATATATAATCATTTTTGTTATTTGGTGCTTCGCAGACTTATTCTAATCCACTGCAAGACCATCCTGCTTATTCAGTAGTCAAGTAATTTTTTTAATTATTACAATTTGATTTTGTAATTTCTTTTGATCGATCATTTTATTAATTTATTTATTTTTTCCACTTGCCAGGCAATATTTCGTGCACATCGATGACAGTGTTCCTCAAAAGGTTATATTTTATTTTATTTTGTGGTAAATTTTCGGTTATCTTAAGCAAAATTCTGTGCTTCATCATAACGTGGTTTAGCTTTTGTCTAAAGGACCATTACTCAGCTGATGCATATCCAATCCCATATACGGAAATTTTTTGACGTAGTGTCATGGTTTTAAATCGCAGTTTCGGTTACGCCGTAAATCTTTATATTGCGGGAAAATGCGAGCAAATGCGGCCAAAATTGCGCAGAGATTTCAAAATTTGCAGTATTATGATCCGGATAGCGGTTGTGGACCACAATTTAAAACCATAATGTGTATGAGAGTACTACACTAATAATAATCCAATTAAAACAATAGATTTGCTGCAAAAACTAAATTTAGATCAATAACGTTGATCTTATTACTGGTATTTCAAATATTAATATCATATAAGATTCATCTTAATGTTGTATGATAAAACCGGTGTCTTATAAAGTGTTAATGAAATGTTATGACTTATGACAGATAAGAGATAACTACTTGGTGTGGTTTAAGTTCAATCGAATCAAAAGATCTTTAAACACTATAACTTCCTTTAGGACAATGAAAGTTAAAACAGTGGTCCAAGATTTTCTGATAAAGAGGTTCTTTTAAAGTTGCAGGAATACTAGTCGCAACTTAGGCACAATTACATTTATTTATGTAGTTTATTATTTATTTCTCTTTTCGTTTTACAGATTATTGCTAACAAAGATAGTCCGAGAGGGACACATTTTCGGCGTGCTGGACCTCGTCAAAGGGTATGTAACGCAAGTTTCCATACGTGTGAGTTTATATGTTTAGGTCCCTTCTTGCGTTTATTTTATGAAAGTATAATTAAATTGGATATTCAGGTGTATTTCGAACCAGATGAAGTTCAGGCTGCTATAGTGACATGTGGGGGTTTATGCCCTGGACTCAACACCGTTATTAGGGAGTTAGTATGTGGATTATACCATATGTATGGTGTCAAGAAAATTTTGGGAATCAGTGTAAGTGAATCTTCAAACAAAAGCATTTGTTTGGATTTCATACAAGTAAAGACATAATAATGAACAAAATAAAAAATAATGCAATTACAAATGCAAATGCAAATGCACAAAGTTATGCTTTTTTGTTAGTTTATTAGTCTCATAACTAAAAAAATTGTTGTATTGTGATGTGAAGGGAGGATACAAGGGCTTCTATGCTCACAATACAATCCCTCTAACTCCTAAAACCGTAAATGATATACACAAGCGTGGGGGAACTATCCTTGGTTCCTCGCGAGGTGGACATGACACCACTAAAATAGTCGACAGTATTCAAGATAGAGGAATCAATCAGGTCTGAATTTTTTTTCTATTTATTACCAGAACATATATAATATCATGTTGACATGTTGTATTGTACTATGCAGTATATACATCAGACTTAACATATTCAGCAAAAATAAAGATTTTTATAATAACTTAGTCAATTTCAGGTTTATATAATAGGAGGAGATGGAACTCAGAGGGGCGCATATAGAATTTTTGAGGTATATAAATAACCATGAGAATATTGAACACTTTTAGGCATAGGAATATAAATGAGTTTTTCACAAACATTCATTATTCATTTGCAATCTATGAAATTAATTTCATCAAAATAGCAATTTATTTAACAATACTTTCCTGATTATCCTCACAGGAAATTAGAAAGCGTGGTCTCAAGGTTGCAGTTGTAGGAATCCCCAAAACCATAGATAACGATATTCCGGTATATCTCTTTGTATTCCAATTGAAATAGATTGAATCCGTTTATTGCTTGCAACCAGACAGCATGGTTAACATGTAGATGGTTTTCTGTTGTCTCTGGCTGAATAGGTTATTGACAAGTCCTTCGGCTTTGACACAGCTGTTGAGGAGGCTCAACGTGCTATAAATGCAGCTCATGTTGAAGCTGAAAGTGTTGAAAACGGCATAGGTGTTGTCAAGTTGATGGGACGGTACAGTGGTAAGTATCCTGATATCTTGTAATGCCTCCACTTATCAGCTTCCTCAACTTCAATCATCTAGTAATACTATATCTTGTTTCTTACTAGACCTGAAGAAGCATATTAGATGGAAATTAGTCTCCTGCTTTTGCCTCCACTTATTTCTTATCAGCAAGAATACTGTTGAATATATAAAAAAATCATGTCAGTAGAAAAATATGAGTAAGACACGGACTTCTTACAAAACATTTCTGGGTTCAGTACAACGTGAATCATTATGTCATTTAACAGACTCTAAAAGTATGTAACCAACAATAATACACACCAGCTAATATTGTGTCAATCAATTCTTTTGTTGATGTAGTTATCAAGCTTGAGAGTCCTTCATATATATTTTATTTTGGGTACATGGTGCAGGATTTATTGCAATGTATGCTACTCTTGCTAGCCGGGATGTGGACTGTTGCTTAATTCCGGAGACACCCTTTTTCCTTGAAGGTCCAGGTGGACTTTTTGAGTTTGCAGAGAAAAGACTAAAAGAAAATGGCCACATGGTTATTGTGATTGCTGAAGGAGCAGGACAGGAACTTGTTTCTGAGAGCATCCAAGCCATGCAGAAGCAGGATGCTTCCGGAAACAAACTTCTTCAAGATGTTGGGCTATGGATATCACAGAAGTTGAAGGTGTTGATTATAGTTTATTCTGCTTGTGCTGGTTATCATCTCAATGTCATTTTAAAGTGTATTATTCTCTTGATTTATTTCTTGAATACAGATTGAAATTTGACATGTTTGCATCCTTACATTACAGCCGTGTCCATTTATTTAGGCTATGATTACCTGCTAATCTGTCCAGTCCTTCACCTACTACCCCTACCTATACTAGTTTGCATGTTTGAAAGAAACTTCAGTGTTCTGTTTTGATGAATTTTTAAATGTTTTATGTTGTTTCTGATTTTCAATTAAAGATTTCAATGTGAAGCCTTATGAAAAGTTGTACTAAAGAAGCATTTCTATTTCCATATGCATCCAATTATATCTCACTATTAAGCATCATTGTTATATTAGTTCCTAAAATATCTTCATAAATATCTTTGGGTGAGATGTCATTGGATGCTTATATAAAACTTTTTTGGACTGTCGATGCATATCAATTTAACTCTTTTGTAATTGAAGAATGTCTATGAATGTATTTTGCTACCGCTTATACTTGAGCATTTTCTGATGTTGCAGGATCATTTTGCTAACCAGAAGACAATGGGTATAACTCTCAAATATATAGGTTGGTAAAAGATGAAAACTAAAGAATTTAATGTGTGTGTATGTTAGTATGCTAAAAGAACCAATATCCGAAATATCAATTATTTCCCTTTCTTTTTCTAATTGACAGATCCTACCTATATGATTCGAGCTGTTCCAAGCAACGCTTCTGACAACGTATACTGCACACTTCTTGCTCAAAGTGCTGTTCATGGAGCAATGGCAGGTTACACTGGTTTTACCAGTGGGCTTGTGCATGGAAGACAAGCTTATATACCCTTTAACGTGAGTTCGTTTACGTGGTATTTGTTGATTCTGCTTTTTGCATAATACATTGTACAAATTATTTATTAAAACTTTATTCTTTTGGTTGTAACACTGGTTTTTGAAGTTATGATAAGATGAGATGAGATAACAAGTAATTCTAAGTAGGATTAGGATATTATATAGCATTACATTTTGACTGCAAGGCCTTGTAATCTTGCTTAACTCTCTCGGATGTTGGTTGCTTTGTGGTACAGAGAATCACTGAAGGACAGAACACAGTAGTGATAACTGATAGAATGTGGGCTAGGCTTTTATCTTCAACAAATCAACCCAGTTTTTTGATGGCTAAGACTGTCGTTGAAGAGAAGAAAGAAGAAGAAGAAGAAGAAGCAGCAGCAGCAATTAATCAGTAGGACGGGCATTGTTCATATAACCATTTTGTTATCTAAAAAGTCATGCAGTATTTATCACTCGCTATGTCTGTACATGTTATTACCATCATTTTAGTCTCTACCTTGTTGTAATTGTAACTTGTAAGTAGTATATATAATGAGTCAATTTTTTGTCTTTCCACGTCCATAATGTCAGTGGAAAGCTAAATCTTACATAAGGAAGATATATTCTTTCGTAATGTTTTGTTCTGTATGCTAATCATTTGAAAGAGTTCAGACTCATCTCCAAACGAGTTTTAGTTTCAATTTCTTATCCACGACTCACCTAGTGGTAGATTGAACTTTAAGTATATAACTTGCTCGATTTAGACGTGTTTACCAATGTGAACAAAATTGTTTGAACTTGGAAAATTACTCTAGGCAAGTAGATATCTTCAATTGTTAAGTGAACCTAGCCTCGACACAAGTTAAAGTGATGTTTCCAGCTTCTTATTCGCGTTGATGGCTTCAAACTTTATTTGTTTCATATTCATGCATAATTAGCCTAGTTTGGACGTAAAATACTTCTGGTAGAAATTAGAAAACGTGTACAACTCGGACAACTTTGACCAAAAAAAAAGGACCGGTTTCCTAATTGTTCCATTTATTATATGTTTGGTTCCAGAATATATTTTTCTATTTCTATTTTTACTTTTAAATACAAAATTGTCACTTGGTGCATGCTATACTTGACTATTTTGTATCAAAATTATCTTCAAAACTCGGTTCTGACTAAAAGTGATAAAAATAGTCCTTTCATTGAATTGAAAATGCATTATACATAAATTATACTCATCCAATCATATACTTAACTATCGGTGAAAAAAAATTATCTTAACGCTTTTATATTTAAAAATATATATATATAAAAATATATAATGTTGTATTTCATTTTTGTGTGCTCATAACAAGTATTGTGCACATAAGTACCATGAAAGAGTTTTTTTCAGCAAATAATCAACAGTCAATACAATACAAACAAGGAGGAAGGAAAAAATGAAAATCAAACTTTTGCATTTTATTCATAAAGAAAACCGGAGATTTACTACTGTAGTTTACATTCACTTTCATTGTACACATAAAGGAGCAGCAGTGACAGCTAATAGTAACATAGAAATACCGGTTCCACGATGCTTCTTTTGTCTCTCTTAAGATGCTTTATCCATCAGCTGAATAGGAGTCAGAATATTTGATTTGCTGGTCTCTACAATACAACCATTCATGACCATTTCCTCCAACATAAAATGAACCTTTTCTAAATGAAACATGATATCTAGCTCACACTGCAAATTTAAGCAGATAAAAAAAAGACAATAATCAGTGTTTGGTTTAATCTAAGTTCAGGAGATGGAAGGAAGAAAATAATGCATTGCGGGAGTAATGTGGGGAGACTAATTACTTTCAACAAACACAAAACTCCCCAGACTCTAATCACAGCACAACTTACCACATTGCCAAAATGTCGATCCATGGTTTCGACTAAGAGATGGATAAATTCCAAAATAGCAAGCTCATTCTGCAAAATTATCCACATAAGGTAGAATGAACAATCAAGTAGAAGCAGGATTTCAAATGATATCATATTTAACAACAATAAAAGTGATACATGGGAAGTTTTGCGGGAGCTGAAATGTGGCTAATGACTTCAGGTATCTCAGTTTAAAACAGTTTTTCTTAAGCCAAGCCATGTCCAGCAGATCATGTTTGAAGCCACGATCACTGGTCAGTAAGACCAAAGCTAGATTATTTAACATAATCTGCTTGTTTCAAGTTATTCACCGTCTTTGTATGAAACAATTAGAATGAGAAATATAGAAAAAAAGAATTACCTCACCATCATCAACTCCAACCAGGAAAAACAAAGATGCATAGCGTCTATATACAATTTTGTAGTTGCGATGCTCAACAAATGAACACTGTCCATGACAAAAATGCATCAGCAAGATCAATTATAGTAAACAGAAATAACAATAAGACAACTCAATCCAATATGTTTTTGGGATAAACTAACATGTTAATATGATTAAGAGAAAGTTAAAAAAAAGTCTCATATTACATGGGAAGGACTACGTAAAACATATTAATCATTAACCTAACATCTTAGGCAACCAAGTGGTTGAGCTCAAGTGATTAATGAGTTTCAATTAAGGACGAATCAATTGGGAGTACATGTGTTAGAACCCAGGCTGAACAATCATTGACCAAACTTTACTTACCTCTCGATCAAACTCCAAACGTCGGATTACTAGAGCCTCTTTTCTCTAGGAACAGCAGGGTTTTAACACAAAAAAACCTAATATCTTAGACCATTTGGACTAATATAAAGGGGTGAAATAAAGTGGAATGATACCAAGCTTCTCAATTATTCAAATAGTTTAAAATAACAAAATACAATGCATTCTACTGCATATAATATCTCACTAATTTTTTTTGTCTTCCCCAATTGGGGGGGTGTGGAATGAAACCAGCTATTTTCTCTATGGTAAAAAATATTCAAAGAATAGAATGGAAATTTAATTTCAGATGATTCCGTCCAATTCCAGTTTGCAAGTACGTATTTATTCAATTTGGATTAAACAAGTCGGTTGAAATGAATAAAATGAATTGAAACATGAATCGAAAGATGCCCTAAAATTGCGGTTGAATAATAATAAAGTAAAAAAAATGAATGTGATGCGTATAGTTGTAATAAGAAAGGTAAGATATGAAGATGTGATGAAAAAGAAGGAAAAGGAAAGGAACCTGGTGCTCATTGCGAGCGAGGCATTTGCGAACGATTTCACCTTCAAGGGTTCGTCTTTCTTCGACAGTGAGGTATTCGTAGTACTGAGCAAGACGAGTCTGACCTTGCTTGTTCACCATTAACACGAATCGAATCCCCATTTTCTTCTTCTTCTTCTTCTTCTTCTACAGGGATCTCAATTGCACTGTGCATACACTTTCTTCTTTACCAGATCAACTGAAATCCTATTTGGAGACTTTTTTTATTTATAATTTACTTTAATTAATTTATTATTTTTATTAATTATTACTCGTGAATTTTTTTTAGTTAATATTATTCGTTAATAAGATTGAAAATAAGTCGAATTGTCATTACGATATTAAGAATTTCTTAGGTTCAAAACTCATCTTGAATCTCGATTTAATTTATTAAATTGAATTTGACTTATTAACTAGAATCACATACCTTAAAAATAGACAATTTTAAATCTTTAGACCTTTTAAATGATTAATTTAATTTTGTATAAGAAAATGAGTAAAGATTAAATAATTAATTTCTGTCAAAAAAAAAAATAAAATAAAATAATTAATAACGAAAGTAAAATAGCTTCGTAAAAAACTGTTATTTCTATCATAAATTTAATTATTATTATTATTATTGTGCTTCAAATAGTTATTAATTATAGGTCTCTTTTAAATAATTATCAACTAAATACAATCAATACACAATCTTACCACAAAAATCTATCGTATTTAACTGTATATAGAACAAGTGTAAAATATTATTTAACAATTATATATATTAACGTGAGCAACTCAAACATTATAACTCAAATTTAATTTATCTAGTTAACAGATTAATTTTTAAAACATTTAGTCCATGAACCAAATTCAACGATTTAATTGTCAAGTTAAAGTTCGAATTATATGTTGACTTAGTTTTGTGTCCCGCTTGCTATTTACTAGATACTATTCGAGGAGCAAGTTTATTGAAAATCAAGTTGAATGCGAATTAAATTATGATTGGAGAAGTAAATCACTACTAAGAAGGTTATCGCAAAAGGTGGCATATGGAGAGATAAAAAAAAAAAAAACACTTTTAGTCATTTATGTTTAATCTAATTCTTAGATAAGTTGTTTATATATATATTTTTTAAATCAGATCTTTTCAGTGACACTCTTTTGCAACGTTAACCTTTATGTTGTTGTTTAGTTACATAAATGCTTTTTTTTATTAGTTCCATTTAAAAAATGTTATGTGGTTGTCACGATGCTGACATGTGTACAACGGTTCTACATAAAAAATTATAAAAGTAAACGATTCATAGATTGACGCTTTAAGTTTTGAAAAAAATACACTTATAATCTTTTAAGTTTAAACTCATTTTCGCTCAGGTACAAGCTTCATCTTCTTCCTCTTCACTACCTTCTTCTTCCACTCTATTTTTAAAAATCCTAAAATACAAAATTTGTAATTCCAATAGAAAAACTCAAAATATTGATCTTGTGAATTAGAGAAAAATCAAAACAAGAAATCCACCATGCAACAAAAATTAAAAAATGAATTATTGTAAATAAAGAAAAATCCACCATAAATCCATTGTAAATAAATAAAGTTGTAACAGAAGCTTTAGCCATGCAGAAGAGTTTGAAATTTGTTAGAGATATGTCTTTCTTGAATCTCAAATGTGATTATGGCATTGAATGCACATCAATATTCTTTCAACTATGTTGGTTCTATTATTAGAGATTCTATTAATTTTAGTGTTTGCTTCCATAGTTTAAATTTTTTACATGTTAGACGTGAGACTAACTAAGCTGCCCAATATTTGGATTGTATTAGATTGAAGAAACTTCACCTTGTGTCTTGGCTTTTGATTTATTGCTAGGCTTTCTTTAATGAAACTATTATTGTCTTAAAAAAAACAAAAATAATTTTTCAAAATGTTTCTTTTGCATATACTAGTTGTAGAATTTATTTTTGTTTTTGTTTTATGAGTTTTCTTAGAGGTGGACAAAATTTAGTTCTGAACTAGAACCGAACCAAACCAATTTTCAATTTAAAAAATGAAACCGAACTGGTTCTATGAACCGGTTTATTGCTATGAAGTGCTTTTGTTCCTATAAGTCAAATTTTACATAATTACCCTAATTATTTCTAAAAAAACAGGTTCGGTTCTAATTTTACAAATCAATTCGATTAATAAACTGTTTGAAAAAATAGTTTGGTTCTCAAGTTTTATAAATCAGTTCAATTTAAAAACAATTCAGTTTAGTTTTGTAGTTTGGTTTAATTTTTAGTTTTTTAACACCCGTAGGTTTTTCAAAGAATTTCTTCATCCCATCTTCATCTATCTCCAATCACAATTGAAAGAAGTTTAAGGTTCCAAACTACATGTTATTCTTTCTTCCAACACAAATTAAAATCTCCATCTTCTTCATCATCGACCTTCATTTTCTTTATCTTAAATTTTGAAAAAAAACACAAATTTATTTTTACCACATTAACAGTGTTATGCTCATATCAACAAGTAACAGCCACGTAACATTTTTTTTAACGGCACTAACAAAAAATAACATTTACGCAAATAAACCATAGCATAAAGGTTAATATTGCAAACGAGACGATGTCACTTAAAATAACTTAATTGAAAGAAGAAAAAAAAACATAAATAACTTATCTGAAAACTAAATCAAACATTGAATGTAATTATTTCAAACATCATTAATAAATAGAAGATGTGATCTCACAAAAATCACACATAAATTTACTTATATTTTTCAATGTGCATTGACAATAGAGAGACCAAGAAATTTTAGCAGTATATATGCTGCTGAGATATCCGCCCATAATTACAAAGAGGCCAAAACCCTGAGAATCTTATCAATTAAACTATAGTAACTAGTAATCATGAATCAGAAATCACTCATCACATACAATTTAATTAACCTTTCCTAACATTATACAATTTATACAACTCTACTACCCAATTTATACTGCTCTACCCAGTTAAGCTCTACCCACTTTAGTGAAATATACAGAAGAGAAATGTAGAGGTAAGTTAAAAAAAAAAAAAAGGTTCAAGAATTCCAGAAGACGTTAGTGTCAGTGCTATACAATGAAGAATCTTGTATTTCCTGGTTAGCCACATGACAATCAATAAGACGCGCTTGAATAATTTTGCAGAGGAATAGACCTGAAGGAAGCATCCACCATTCACTTTCATCCCTGTATTAGAGAAAGTTGTCAAATAGTCATACAAAATAAATATATGAAGTGGCTATCAATTTTCATTATCTGATAATAATACAATCATTTGATACTTACATACTAAAACTCCAGGATTGAACGTTGGAATGTTTGTCATGTAAATGAGTTCTGTAATGAATATATCCACAAATGAAGGCAACTACCTGTTTCAAGGTTAAAACAAATGCTTGGAGTTTATTTAGAGAAAATCGAAACATAATGAAAAGTTACTACATACTACTTGGTCTCATATTATCTGTAGTTTAAGGATATACATACCTCTTAAAAATAACTAATTACTATATATACAAACTCTAATGATAAACTTTATTGACTAAAAAAATAGTTATACTTTGTTTATGATTTTATCATTGTATTTATTACAAGTTACAGAAAAATATATAATATAATTAGAGGTATGTTGGTAAAAAAATAATTAATGGACTTGAAAATTTGAAAGAATTTTTATAAAAAGGGTCAAGGAAAAATCTCAAGATCCTATATTTAGGGGCGGTGTTAGTAATATAGAGCTAGAACTTGAGATACAATCATAAAAATAAATAAAGGTATTGTTGATGAAAAAGCAACTAATAATTTCTTTAATATTCTAAAGTGACAAATAATGGACAGTTAACATGAGACGAGGAGAGTATTAGAAGTCAGTAACTGGTCACAATTAGCAACATTTGTTTGGTATTTAAAACTAGTTAGAAGCAGGTTCAAGTCTATAACAACTTACAACATTAACTAGAGAGGTCAGATTCCACAAAGCATATAGACGAGCAAGGCCAGCTGATCTCCTAGGTCCTTGACTAAACAAAGCACTGATTCCAGATGGAAATGGAAATAACACGCCGAGAGGAAGGACAAATAAAACTAAGAAGAAGTTCACAAGCGACAGTGAGTACATCTGAAGTAAGGTAAGCAACACTAAGATAAAATCCCCCAGGAGCAATATAGAGATAACCAGACCGACTAGATCCTGCAATGATACGAAAGAGTGTTGGTAAAAATGATAAGAGGAGATGCACCAGATTTTATAAAAACAGGGACATGGTGAAGTTAACAATGGAAAACATTGTAATACCTGATGACCAACAGGTTTTGTATTATAAATAATAAAAGCAAGAGGATAATATATAGTTTTCTTCTCTTTAAGTGTTCTTAGACTCTTGCCGTTCAATATTCCACCAGACATCCTTCTAGGCATCACCAGGTGTTCATTGCTTGTCAAGTGATGCACTGGAATTCTGGGACTTATAAGAAAACTGCACACAACAAAGTATAAGAATTCATTAATCATAAATTCTTATAATATTTAACAAAACATTGTTAGAAATAGAGTATATGAAAATATCTTATAATACGGTATCATGATATTATGTAGGATTAGTTTCTTATCTTAGATTATCTCTACAGATTAATTTTCATATTTCTTTGTTATAAACACGATTTTGCTTCCTGATTTTTTCCTATTTATTTAGCATTGAAGTCTTGTATTAGTTTAAATAATGATTAATGCTTAGTCTTTTGTATCAAGTTATTATCAATCATACTACACCATAATTATATCCCAAAAGTCTTCATTCTTTCTTTTCTCCTTATTTTATTTAAAACCCAATAACTTCAATACAAATGATAAGTTAGCATTACCCCGACTGCTTTTCGGATATTCTTAAATCATCATAACTTCCCCCTGCTGATGACATGTTTTCATTCTCAGTAGCATGCACCACAAGTCCAAATTGGCAATATCCAGAAGCTGTGGGCTGACACCATGCAAGATCAACACGTACCCCATATGTAGCCAACCTAGGATTTGCATATACATCAAGCCAGCCAATAATATGGCTGAAAGTTATTTTTAGATGTCCACGGCGAACTAAGCGTAATTGAGCATTAAGACCAGCCACTAATCGGTACCATATAGTCGGTGGAACAGACTAAGAAGAAGAGACAAGTATAATAATCAGTTAGCAACATAAACATCCAGGAGTATTTGTCAACATTGCACATAAAAGTTAAACTTTGAGTTAGAACAAACCTGACTCATGATGCTGGTAAGAATATTATCACTATGAAGAGAGAAAGGACTCGTGTAACTTCCATCTCCTCCAAATATTATAGACATGGGAAATCTTTGATGAAGACGAGGAGGAAGATCAGGTCTTTTTTCATCTCCACCAAGAAAGAAGTCTAGATATGCCAGCATCAAATCAGATGTTGCAGCTACCTGTGACATCATAGGTAAAGTAACTATACTAGCAAATACCATCAAACTATTCAAACAAGTCATAATAACTTAATGTGGCAGGATGATGTGCCAAGGAAGTATTTATCGCTAATTTAAAATTATATAAACATACTTTAAAATTAAATTCACTACAGGGAAGTAATGAGGTGTTTGGGGCATAAATTTATCAAGCCGAGATCCTCAATTATGGTAAGGGAACAAATCCATAAAATTAAATCTGAAGTACCTTCAACCCTTCATAAAGGGCTCGTGAACGGCATGAGCGCAAGCAAGCATGATCATACTCTGACCGAACAAATTCTCGAAGTTTCTGCAATTTCTTTCTCCGACACCTTTGCAGCCATGACCAAGCAAGGGGATATGCAGTGACACAAAGGATACTATATATAGACCCTTCCCACCATTGATAAGTAGCTAAACTATTAATCTCGTCCACAAATCTATTGAAGGCATCTTCATATCTGCAACATGAAGTGGTATAAATAATAGTTAAAAGATCAATTTTAATGCATAACCCGAACCAAAAGCATCTTGCACAGTACACAGCTAAATATTGTTGAAAATGAATGAGGATACACTATATTTTACAGAGGCATACACAATATCTTTTACTTGCTCAGGAGGACAATGAGGGAGATGCCAAGGTTCACCGAATGTATTTGGGCCCTGGAAATATAACCTATGCACATGACTTGGAGATTCCTCACTTCTATTTGTTTCAATGATCTGAAAGATCATGGAAAGACAGTTAAAATCAAGTGTAATGTAGAACCAAGTCCCAAAGGTGGTGGTATTAATGAAAGTGACATGGAAGAAGTTGGTTATGGGACCTCATTCAGTGATTCCAGAAAGGGGAAAGAGTGGTTCAGTCGGGTGTCATTTCGAGCAGGAGCAAGGGCTGGTAAATCATCCACAGCTACATATTTCATCCTTGCAACACTGAGAACTAGAGCAAGCACAATAAGGAGACCTAAGAGAAGAAGACCAAAAAACCATGGTCCACCAAAAGTGTATACCAACTCTTCGAAAGCTGTATAACAGTTTGGCATGTGATATCTATCAGATATGCACTTGTATGGACAAGGAGTCTCTGCCACGCCACCTTTTGAAAAGGAAATAGCAAAACTAATCAATTACAAATTATTATGCAATAAATTTTTATCATGCATAATTAAGATTACACCTCTGCACCTGCCAAAGGTTTGAAAGACCTTGAGACTACTCAGCCTCAGGAAACCTTCTGGGTAAATGTGCACACAAATATAACTTTGTCTTCATTATTCCTTTTAGATGTGATGAAAGCAAATTTCATTATTAAAATTACCTCGAACAGAAATATATATAGCCCGATGTGGAAGCTCGTGAGGAGGGCAGTTATGACAAAGTTCTCTATCAGACCCACTGACATTTTTGTATGTGCCAACAGGGCATTCCTGTACCATGCAGTTAAAATGCAAGCAAGCAAGTCTAAGCAACTGAGAAGTTTATCTTCAAAATTTCATCTCAACTATAAATACAATCAACATATTATATGTGACTGAACAGCAAAAGATCACAGAACTGAAGTTCGTGATGTCCGCCCACCCAATTTTCTAAAACCCGTTCCAACTACACAAATAATTATTGAGAATTGTGAAGGACTATGGTTCATCTACCTCACAAAAGATACCATAAAGCCCTCTAGGACATGCATTTCCACTGATAGATCCATTTTTTCCAGGAAGACCCTGACCTCCACCAAAACCACCTCTGAAACCAGAAATAAAATCTCAACCAAAATGGTCTAGATAGATGAAAATTTATGCATACATCATATTGGTTATAAGCAACCCAAAAAAGGAGTTCTGGATGACATATGTTAGTTATAAACTGTCAAGTTATTGTAGAAAATTACTTGTGTTGGATTTTTTAAAACAAAAATTGATCTGCTAGATGACCCAAAAAAATTTCATGAACTGGGCCAATCAAAAAAATTCATGATCTGCTAGAAGATGCATAAAACAAAGGCAGTAGACTGAATATAAATTTTTGTATACCAACCCAGTAATAATGCTACCCTTAACACTGGCAAAAGGGATATATTCATCTCCAACTGGAATGTTCAACCAATGAAAGTGAACCCTTCCACCACCTCCACCCCCACCACCGCTAGGACTTCCTTGTCCTCCAACTGTTGATATCGTGGAAGAGTCGGCAAGAGCCAACGTCTGAACAAACAAAAGAACAGTTCCACCAGAGCCTCCACCAGGGCCAATGCTCGACGCCCTACCATCCTGCTGCCTTCTTATGTCTTCTCCAAAGGATTCTCCATCAGCTCTAAGTGAACCATTCAAAGTCAATCTTGATAACGGGTGCTCTAATGAACCCATCACTGTCAAAGTCAAGATAATAATAATAATTATATAAAACCACTTTTTTGCCTAAGAATGTTAATATAAACAGTATTTTTTTATGCCACAATCGTATTTTAATTTTAATTCAGATCTTACCAATAATACCGCCACCTGCAGTTGCACCGGCTAGACTATCATTTCCACTGCCACTACCGAGTTCACATGGTAAATCGGCATTCCCATATGTGGTACCGCCGTCAATGAAATTTCCATTGTAATATCCATCCCCACCATATCCTCCATGCCCGCCTCCACCACCAATACCGTTTTCAAAATACCTTCCTTTACCTAACCCTCCAGTACAACCTGCAAGAGGTCCAAATAGCAATTTAATAGAACATCGTTAAAGCATTGAAATTGCACAACCCCTTAAGTGATGCATGAAATTTGGTATGGAGGTTGTATTTAGAGGCAATAACAATACCCAGCCCAGATACACTGATTATTCCAGAATATTCGACCTCTACACTTCTAACCCAATGAAAGTGCACAACAGAGCCAGTTATGGTGCCTTCAACACTAACATCTTCAACCCGACATATCTGCAGAAGGCAACAACAATCCTAGACAATTATTGTCCTTTATAGAAAGAAATGAGACCAGTACAAAGATTAAATTCGAGTGGGGTTAATGGAAAAACCTGAAGAGTGAAAGCCAATGAAGAATTCACATTACAATCTTCAGGAGGATGGAGCAATTCAACAGGGCAATTTTCAACTTCACAGTACAGTTGTGGCGTCCTTGTCCTACCATTTCACACAAAATGAAAACAAGGTATGAAACCCAAGAAAAAAACTGCATGCTACAGCTTTCTGATTAAGCTTTGCATAAACTTACATATTATCATCACCAGCAGCCTCCAAAGGGCCTCTTAAAACAGATCCAGGTCCAACCTTTACATTTCAAAGATGACAACCTTTAGTTAGTACAAACATAATAATACAGTTAGAAAGCTCAACGGTAGAGAAATCAATTTCAAAATCCCAAGCTGAATAAATATACAAGAAACAAGAAGACAACATAAAAGTTATTTATGCTGATCCTTTATATAAGCATGTGTGGCACCCTTACTAGTTACTTTTATATATTTGTAAGTTAATTGTAACAGATAGTTTTAAAAAATTAACATACTACTATAAAAGAGAAACATGTTTCCATACGGTTCAGGTAAGTGGTTACACGCAAAATATATATGCCATGCACTACAGAAAAAAAGGGTCACAAGCTAAATCCTCTAAAGCCTGTCACTTCACAAAACGCCCTTAAACTCCTAGTATGGCTATTATCTAAGATCTTTCTTATCCTGAAAGTTAGGACCATGAATATTGACATCTATCATAAAATGTGGTAAGTGTGGCATGAATAACTAAGATTATCCAAATGATGACATTCCCGAGAAACCAGAAATCACTCTTAGCCAAATTACAATTGCCATGTCCTCCATTGAAAAAAATATAGATATGACAGATCGACATCACAAAAACCATAGAAAATCTATTCTTTTATTTCTTAATAAAACAAAAAACAAAAAAGTAGGAGAGACATACAGAAAGGTAAGGCACGCAAAATTTGAATTAATATGCTCAGATATAGACTACAACAAAAAGTTAAAAATATGGAAACTATGCAATATCAATATTAATTAATGCAACAGCGTAAAACTGTTAAACCTCAACATAAAAGGTTTAGAAACTAGAAAAATAGTAATTATATAAGAAGACTTCATTCAATTAACCTGATCGTCAGAACTTTCTGCGTGAAATAGAACTTTTGTCTAGAATATTAACTTAATATCTCTTAATGTGCGACCAGCCTATTGAATGCCAACTCAACTTTTACCTGTCAATTTTTGCTGCACCTAAGTAGCCCTAATTTGGTCTTTAGCAATTTCACTAGCAATACACTTACACAAAATATCCACCTTAAAGCTTCAATTCAACCCACCAAGTTTGTAACCCTGTTTATCACTAATCCTATTGCTTAAAAATTTCTAACTCGTATCTTTGGCCTATATTCATAATACCAATTTTGAATATAAAAAATTTCCCATCTCAAATCTTCAACCTACCTAGTTTGACCCTTCCTAACACTATCAAACAATGTTTAGGAATTTTGTAGAAGTCTTCAGCTGCCAACCTAAATTCATAATACGAAATACCACAACAAATGGAAATTTTAATATTACAAGCTTTTTTACAAGAACTTCCATCAAAGTGACCCTTGTGACTGTCTTGTGTTTCATATCAGGTGTGCATAAACATTTTGTGAACATGGAGAAAGTGAACAATCTTTAATAGTCACCATGAGAATTTCAGTCTTTGACTTACACTGATACTATAAAATAGTGACAAAATCAGATGTTGTGCTTCAATCAAATTTCCAGGTCCAGACAAGTTCAAATAGCCTTGTCCATGAACTCCCAAATTTGCATTAGAATGAATAATAGATGAATCCTGGTCATCACCACATGGTTAAATGTATTATAGAGTGAGCACTAAAATTTAAGGCTCTGATTTAAATGAGAAGAATGCATCGGATAGTTACCTTGAGAACTACTAAGTTGCTAGCTTCAAGTACGGATGTCGCAACAATTAAATCACCATTAGCATCTATAAGCATCTTGGAATTCAACATTAGGTGAATCTTGACAGACATACGAAGAGCTCCAAATATCTAATTAAAAAAAAGGAACGGTAAAAAAACGCGAAAGGAAAGATTTAAAAAAAACAGCTCATAAATATTAAACCATGAAACAACGTTAATGCCTATCTCAATTAGGAGATACAAGAACTTTTAGATTATTTCAGCTTGTAGGAAATGGTTTCTGACATAACATGGAAAAGAATAGGAAACGGTCATTAATTTGTACCTAGCTAGTAAAAAAAGGAAGAAAGCAGCTTATAAAAGCAACATGATTCAAGTAAAAAGTACTATTATTCCATGAAAAATAAGCCTTATAGTTCTGCTTACTTTGATCACAGAGTCACTCATCAGAAGCTCTTCTGCCATCAACTCAAACTCTGATGAACCGTAATGAGCCAGCCCAAAGCTTAAAGCAGCTCCATAGGTCAAACGAATTAGTCCACCGACCTGCAAGTTAATTTAAAATTAAATTTCTGCAATACTTCAAACTCAATTATTATGATTTGAAAGAGGTCATTAAAAGCCATATTTTATAACCCTTCAAACGAAGTAACCTAAACTTCCTCTAAAAGTTCTAATATTAAAATATATATCAAATTTGATCCGTCTATAGTATTGTCTATCAGTTCATGATAATTATTTCAAAATAAATACCCCGACAGAAAAATAATAACAATCGGTCAATAAAAAGGCAATATGTCGTCCTCCAAATCCAGTAGCTTAAAAGCTCATAAAGTTCCAATAATAACTAATTGTTCACAACTAAATGGTTATAAAGAGTTCACTTCTGTCTTACAGGGTTACACTTATATTACACGTCTCACTTTTCTCTTCTCTTCAAAAACTTCCTTCTTTTTCCAACAGCTAATGCATTATTATTCCATCACAACAAGGGCAATGAGCGCAATTTTTCAATCACCTGAACACGGCTCCAGTATAAAGGAAACAATGCCTTGGCCTGATTCTGGACATAAATATTTGTCCAAAGAGGCACCTTAGGAAACTCTAACAGAAGTGTATCAGTTTGTGTAGACAAGTTGTGATTGCAGATTGTAAGACTGCGAGGAACAGCATCATAATATGTCCCTGCAGCACCAGCGTTGCCAGCACATCCAAGACTCACTCCTCCTGCAAGAATCCGGACAAGCTTTTTTATAGCATGTATTTTCTATAGTAAATTTAGTTAGCTATTAAATGAAATTTTTCCGTCTAAAATTTAGTTGGAAGTGAAATAGAAGACAAGAATGCTGAATCTTCAAAACAACAATGACAGTATCACACCATGAACGAAGAATTCTGTATTATCATGTCTGCTGAAAACGTTGATAGAAATTCTTCCTCCTCCACCGCCTGCGAATCCACCACCTCCAGTAGCACTAATCGTGCCAGATCCAGTCCTGCACTTAGCAGAGGACATGATTAGTTGCGTCACGACCTATTTTATTAGCTCAAGCAATCTGAAATTACACAGAAATAGAGAAAACCAGAAGCTCAATAGTACTTCATATATTTGCACATTGGAGACTACTTAATTGTATGCAATGCTGCAAGTGCAACCGCTCTGCAAACGTTGATTAAACATTCCACACCCATAAACAAAACAAAAAAGCACATCACCAAGCACACTACCAATGTTGTCAATTGGAGATCGCAGAAAATGGTGGTTTGTTCAAATTCCGTGCAATTATAGCACCGCTATTTGACAATGTTTTGTACTAAATAGCGTACCGCAGAACAATAGCGATTTGTTCAAATTCTGCTACGCAATAGCATTACAGCTCCCCTGTTTAACAAGGCTGCCAACTACACAAGCAATCCATGCAAATTACATACTCACTTATCACTTGCTATAGGAGCATTGAGAAGGAGGTCCGAGGTCCAGGGTTCGATTTACTCTAACAAGTTCTTCACTCCTCCTAACAAACTAAACGCCAACATTTACATATAAGAAAAAACAACAAACCACTCGCAATAAATATAATCAATCCCATATAATACACAATCGTTGAATATATACCATAAAACTGAATCAACAAATGCAATGACAAGATTAAAAAGAAAGGAAAAGATTTACATACATTCTATGAGCTTTAATAAAAATACTGCCACCAGAACCACCTCCGCCTTTGATCCCACCATCACCTCCATTGGCCAAAAGATCCCCAAAGAGTTCTATTGAATCAACAACTTCAAACCATATTCTTCCACCACCTTCACCACCAAAGCTCTCATTTTTACTAGTACTCCCTCCCTTACTTCCATAACTACAAGGCTTATGAAGCGATGACCAAGAATATGCATCACCACCCCAAACATCATCAGGAAGCTTAGTATTATCAGAAACACACGTAGCACCTCTTCCACCATGTCCTCCACCAGCACCCTGTGTCCCCGACGGGGTGCCGCTTGTCTGAGCCGGTGGTTCACCGGCCAAACCGGTAACATTTATAACTGACCCATCAAACAAGCTTACATTTTGAGACGAAACAGAAACCGTACCAGCAATTATAACCGAACCATTCTGCAAAGTGAAATCCCTACTCATGTTAATCTTAATAACGCAACCCAAATTAGGGCAACTCAAATTGACGCCGGGAAGTATGTTTAGGGTTCCGTTTCCTTCTATATAAACATCACTGTTGAATATTAAACTCGAATTGAGATCGCATGAAGTGGTTAAAGAACCAATTCCTTGAAGACCATCTTCGCACGAAAGTGAAGGAGGATGAGGCTCCGGCGGCGGAGGAGGAGGCGACGGAGGTGTGTAATCGCTGTAAAAAGAATCGAATTCTGAATCCGTAATTGAGAAATCATGGTGCGAGTGTGAAGCAAGAACAAAAAGAAAAAGCAAAGAAAAAGAAAAGGTATAGTATAGAGTGAAAGAAAGGGTTTTGTGATTGTGAAGAATGAGAGCCATTAAAAAGGAGGCAAACTCATCACAGAGTTAGAGACAAGGATGATGATGATATATGTAAAGGGGTTTTGGGGAATTTGGAAGGAAAATTGAAGATGAAAAAAAAAACGGTTTTGGTGTGAAAAGGGATTTTTGGGAGAGAAAGAAAGAAATTGAGGAATGAGGAAACGTAAGACGTAAGAAGAAGATAGTGAAGAAAGAAAGTGAAAGTGAAAATGGAATTGGAATTGTAGAAAAATGATGTTAGAAGGGAAGAGAGTGTGAAGAAGAGAACAAAGAGGTGGGTTGCAGCGTGGTGTGACAGCACGCACGGCACGTGCACTTTTATTCACTTGTTTCTTTAACATTCTTCTTTTTGTGTCGACTCATTAACTTCTTTCTTACGCTATTTTTGGTTCTTGTCTCGGGTTCTGGGCTTTCTTTTTCTGGTTAAGCATTACCAACCCATCACTGTGGGCTGTACGGCCCATCTCCTTTCTTTTTATTTTTAAATGGCCTCTTTTTTTACATCAATTTGGATCGGATTTATCTAGATCCATGCATCCTTCAAAACACACTTAAAAATATCAACTTTTTCATTGCTCTAACTCAAAACCTCAAAACTAACACCATTCATTCATTCAAACTAATCATTCATTCACTCTATGTATATTATTTTCATGTATGATGATTCTACTATTGATTTAAAACCACACAATCCCCCTTGTTGATTTGAATAATGACAATCCCTTTATTAATGTCAAATCTAATATTTCTAAATTAATTATTAATTCTCACAATTTTACTTCTTACAAAGCTCGATTTCATAATATACAGATCATAATTTATGTATTTTTACGACTAAATCAACCACTTAGAGCTAAGTAAATAGTTATTTAGTGAGCTTCTTTTTTATTGAAAGAAAAAGAAAAACTAAACAAAATTAGATGAATAAGCTCCCATACCATCTACACTAAGGTAAGTGTCTAATAACAAGAAATAGGAATTCATTTTAATCATATCAAATATTAATATAACATATGCTCTTACAACAAAAAGGTGAAAACATTTATCAGCGTTGTGTCCAATAAATGAACCAAATTCTTCGAGCCACGTAGTCAAAGGATGGTTGAGACCGTCATTAAGAATATTATTGTTTTAACAAGATTTATGATAGATAAAAATATACTAATACATATTATTTTGTATATATGAATTACGTACTGTTTAATATGTTTCGTATTATATGATTAATTTTCTCGTTCATGGTAATTTTACTTTTAAAGCATCTACTATCTTTCTGTTTATAGATCAAAACATCAAACGCAAGTCTATACTCTCTAGTATTCAAGTACCAATATAGTAGTGTTCTATCCCAATTTGATTTTAGATAAATGCATAAGGACATTATCGTCGTACGTCCTTAAACTTAATCATGTTCTTTATCTCCCAAGCAAAATTCGACAGTTCAATGTTATTTTAATCAGTTCGAGATTTATTCCCAATATATTACCAAAAGAAGTGCAATAGTGTAGTCCAAGCTATCATTAGTTGTGAACTTTTTTTTATAATTATTTTTTGTATTCCAAAAGAAGTGCAATAGTGTACGACGAATGAAGGTGTTTGAGGATCCCAACACATGTATGGGAGTTTGGATGCAAAATGAGGGGAGATTTATAAGTTCGAGGATAAAAGAAGAATCAATGAAAAGTGAGTAGTTTGTTCATTTTGTTTGAGATTTTATTTTATTTTGTTTTTTTATTGGATAAAAAATACTCTCAAAATTAAATTTTAAAAAAAAAAACAGTTTCTCATTCTTACAAAATTTTAAAGTTTCAGTTTTGATTTATGTAAAAAATATATATATTTTTAGTACTATAAAATTATATTGCGAATGGTTTTAATTTGTGTTGGATTCTACACCCAATTTGAACTAATCCAAGTTTGTCTATCTCATGGATCTATTTTGTTTTTTGAAATGGTCAATATTAATAATTAATTGTTAATTTTGTTAGAATAAGTAATTGAATTCGAGATATATTTGACTCTTCAACTCCCCAAACCACCAAATCACTTTATGTCTCTCAGACCATGAACCTATTATTAAGTAGGATTATACAAAATCCACTAAGAGTGTGTTTGGTTTAAAGAATGGGAGAGATGAGAGATTTTAATGTAGGAGATGAGAAAGAAATAAAAATATGTTTTGTTCAACGAAGAGGAGGGGAGGAGAGAAAATGAATTTTCATTAGTTTTTGTATTTGGTTTAAAGCGAGGATATAAACTTTAAATAATTTATAAATTATTTTGGTCTTCTCTCCTCCTTTCTAAATTCCTCCAAAATAAAGAGCGAGCAAAAATAAGCTTAAGAAGAATTTAGATTTTTTTCTTTTTTAAAAACTCAATAAGAGATAACTGAATCAAGAGATAATAATTTTTAAACTCTAAAAGACTTCATTACACAAATTTCAAATAAAATTTTTGCTTTTGAATTTTTATTATGTGCGAAAAACACATGTTAATATTTGACTATGCAGGTCTAGGAGGAAATGTTAAAAGTAGTTGTTAAGATAAAAGTAATTGTTGTAATATCTTGTAATATTCACCACAAAAGTTGACAACTTTTGCGTGTTTTGTTTGTATTTTAAGGACCTTGACTATAAATAAAAGTCATTTATGTTGTATGAGCAGGTTGAACTTAATAAACAAGTTTTCTCCAAAATTGTTTAACTTCTAAACTCCCCTTTCCTTGTTTTTGAACTATTTATATATTACTACTCCATGCCAAGTATACTTTGCACCTACGCTTTGTTTCTCGGTGGAAAACAATCACGGATGAACACGATGGATGAACACTAACTCTGTCATTAATTCTCGGTGACGGACCTCCTCTTTAACAAACTATCTCGTATCAGTGAAAACACTAGTTGACTTTGTTTGTCGTTAATCACTTCCCTAGTCTCATAAGTAACCTGATTCTGTTGACACGCTGAAAACAGAGAAACCAATTGCCTTTGTTGTCGATATTGAATATTTTTTTCAACGTCTAGTATATCTGCAAATCATCTTCTTCCTTTACATGTCAATTGTTGTTTTAATAATTTCCACTATGACAACAATCTATTATCATAGTGAAATAACCCCTTCGGCCAGCATATTTAAACAAGTTTTCAGCTCTTTATCTGATTGTTATAAATTGTTATAAAGATATAAATATAAATAAGTTAAATTTAAAAGGTAAAAGTATATGAGACATAATTAATAAAAGTCAGTTTGTACAAAATAATTTTTTTAATATATCATTGTGGAAAAGCATAACAACATTCATATATAATTATAGAAAAAACACAATACACATAATACCTGTAATCCGAGTAAAACTATTGAAACAAAGAAACTTCTCGCCACAAAAAAGAGATTGTCGCACAGGTTCAACGGCATTTTTATCAGTAAACATCTCATAGTTTCCATTGGCAAATTAAAACAACATCTCATCCATGATCAAATTCCTCAGTTGAGAATGAATGAAGCACTATTATCATTAAATGGCCCTGTGTCGTGAGTAAAGCAGATAGATAACCAAAATCCTCTTTCAAAACTTCACATCATAGAGAATTTATGCAAACTTCACGTCATCAAGTGTTGTATGAAAAAATATGTGTTATTATGTATGTAGTTAATTATTAGCCAAAGGAATTTACATAATAATTATAAAAAAATAAAATAATGTAAATTAGAAATACTTATAACAGTTTATATATATATATATATATATATATATATATATATATATATATATATATATATATATAAATCAATTATTATTCATTAATATATAAATAAAATAAATTTTGGTGGCGACTCCATTAAATTTGAGAAACACTCCAAATTTTAGACTGCGACACCAATTATTATGGCCAACTATTATACTGTACAAACAACCCAATAGCACATGACTCCAATTGACGATACCCCAAATTTTGTTATTTTTTATAATATAATAAAATAAGGGCAATTTTAGATTAAATATATTTTTAATTACTATAAAATTAGTACATTCTAAGTTTAATCCTTAATTTTTTTTTATTAACTTTTAGTCTTTATTATGATTTTATAGGATTAAAAATATCTTTTTTAAATAAAAAAAACAAATAACTTTTCAAATTAGGGACTAAATGAGAATTAAAAAAAAGTTATGCACTAAAAAGTTGAGCTTTTTTATGGGTACTAAAATAAAATTTTGAATTTTTATAGAGACTAAAATTTATTTATCTCTTTTTTTTTTAATTATTAAAATTGCACTTTTTTATTATGGTCAAATGTTT
>JBBPBP010009779.1:1955247-1965449 GCA_037974735.1 Cicer chorassanicum
AAATTATGGAAGTATTTTTGTGTTTTGCAAAAATTCAAATTTTAAGTTAAAAAAATATATATTTGTGTTTCAAAAATTTAAATTAAATTTTCGGTTACACACTTTAACAATTTGTATTTTTTTTAATAAAAATATCGTAATAAAAAAAACTTTTTAAAACTTTTCCGATTTTCAATTTATTATTTTTGCAAAAAAATGTGATTTTTTTTTTGTTAATTTAAATAAGAGTAAAATGGAGTTCCTATTAAAATATGTGGTGGAAGTATAATTATGGGGTATAGAGTAAAATTTTCATCTAGAAAACATTAGGGAGAGAGAAATATCCACCTATAGATAATCCAATAAAGTCCTCTTTAGAAAAATCTACCACTCATCATTTCACCTTTACCTCTCACCCTTAAAGCACTTGAAAAGTTTCACATGCATCTAAAATTTTATTAAACTTTTAAAAATTGCATATTGGAAGATTCATATTTATTTAATGTTTCGATACTTGTTTTAACATTTAGAAAAATTACATTTCAAAAGTTTCACGGTCATCCAATGTTTTGAAATGTTTTAAAACTTTTGAAAAAATTGCATCATGGAAGGTTCACAATCATCTAAAGTTTTTAATTTTTTTTTAACTTTGAGAAAAAATTGTATTTCAAGAGTTTTACATTCATCCAAAGTTTTGAGTTGTTTTAAACTTTTAGAAAAATTATTTTTTGGAAGTTTCATATTCATACAAAATTTAAAATTTGTTTAAAACTTTTTAGGAGAATTGCATTTTGTAAATTTCACATTCTTCTATATATATATTTTTTTTAATTTTTGAAAAATTTCGGTAGTTTCACATTTATCAAAACTTTTGAAATTCTTTTAAACTTTTCAAAAAAAATTTGACTATCAAGTAAAAAGGGTAAAAAAAAATGTAAAATGGTATTTTGATGTGTTTTGGGGGTGAGAGGTAAAACTGAATGGATTGGTGATAGATTTATCTTATACTTTTAACTAATATTTGAGGTACATAATGGTTGGGGGACATCAAATTAGTTCAGCGTGAAGTAGAAATGTCAATTATTAGGAAGGAGGTTTGAATTATAATTGCCCATTTATAAAGTTTCATGTTTGAAACTAAAAGTTTTACTCAAGATTGATCTTGGTTATAACGAAGATCGATCTTGGTTAATAGAAAAACAACAATATCAATTTTATCAATATAAAAACTGATTGTAATGCATGTAATAAATAGAGATAGAGATAGAGATAGAGAGATCACTCAAGCATGTATCCTGATTCACCCAACACGGGTTACGTCCAGTCCTCACAACTGTTAGATTTTCCACTAAGTGTTCAAAACAAAGAACCTTCTTGGTTTTACAACACCTAGCTCATATCAACCTTGATCTGTTACAAAGTTAAAACCTTTCCACCCAGAAATGAGTTCAACCAGGTCACCTATCAAATTCTAGAATGATCCTTGATTAGATTGATCCTTGTATATTCTTGACGAAGATATGGAATGAATAACACTTCCAGGAATTCAATATTTCTCAAAGAGCTGATTATTCTTGATTATGACAGAAGTAAAGATCGGTCTTCGTTTTACAGACATATGGCAGGATTGATCTTCGTTTTACAGACTGCTGTCCAGAATGATCATTTGTCACTTTTGCTTTGAGTTGTGCTATTTAATCTTTGATCATTTTGAGTGATTCTTTTGCTTATATGAGAGTTGTATATTCCTAGTATATGAACTGGAAATCCATTCGCGATTTGCAGGAGCTTTCCTTGCATTAAAAACTGATTTGATCTTGCTTGTTGAAATTGACAGAAACGTGAAGAACGTTCTTGGTTTTTCAGATTATGTTAAGAATGTTCTTGGTTTAGTCTTGTTCATTTTTAGCTCTTTCTTTAAATTGGTTTCTCTTGCATTTGTTTTGTATCTGTCTTGGATTATTTCACTCAAAAGCACATGTTAAATTAACACGACGTTTAGAATCATAATTAACATTCTTAATTAACTTTTTGTTTGTTTTCATCAAAACATTAAATTGAGATTTTGTCTCAACACAATGTATGTAAACGTTGATTTTAAATGTGTTGCGACACAATTACTAACAGGAGTTTTCACATTCATATCAATAAATAAAAAACCACAAATCGACAAAAACAAAAATAGCACAAAATTGATTTTTATCGAATTTGTTTGAATCTTATTTTGTGAAAATCGCTCAAGCAGATCGAATTTCGGTTCATTTTTAAAAACCACACAACATGTAAAAATTTTTTTGTTTAATTTTGTATATTTCTATTACTATTTCATTTATTTCAAACATAATCAATTAATGTTAATATGTAATATCTATTTTTAGTATATTATATATAATATTTTGCTTCAAACTTAGCACTTCAATGTAATTTTATAAGTTTAGTATTAAATTAATATTTTAAAAATTGTAATTTTGAACAACAAAAAATCGATTCAATTTAAATTGCATTAATTTAGATGATATTGAATCAGATTTTTTTAATTATCATCCAAATCAAACCGAAGTACAAGTGTTTTAATATCTGGATCGAATGATTTTTACATCAAAACCGATCCAAACCACATTACGAACGCCTCTAATTACTTATACTACACTACTAGTCTTATGAATCGACTTGGTTGGATTATACACTAGATTGTTACGAAATTAAAAGAAACACATAAATATAACTTATATATTTTAAAAGTTGGAGAAAAATCAATGATCGTTGTCTAATAACAATCAGAGAAAAATATTTTGTAAAAATTATTACAATAGATAAACTTTCTCACGCTTCCTAATGCCTCCTACACGTCCACGTTCTTCAAAATAAACATTTAAACTATATCCCACAATAATCTAACAATCTTAATAAGAGGAAAAAAAAAACTAGATACAAACTTAAAATACTTCTGACTTTTGCGTAAAAAACTGAAGCTATATATGTATATATTGCCTTAAACTCGTTCATCTTTTACAATTTTAAATAATATAAGGCTATTTCACCATATATATATATATATATATATATATATATATATATATATATATATATATATATATATATATATATGAAAAATTGACCCTGTACCCCTACTTTTATCCCTATATCCGTACACAGATTTTTACCGGAAAACTTTTTTCAACTTTTCCGATACAAGACGTGTTTCTGGAAAACATGTTTCCCGACAAGTTTTCCGGTACACACCCTTATTTTTTTAAAAAAGATTAAATTTTATTAATTTTTTTATATCATTTAAAAAATTATTGAAAATTTTGGGGTGGTAGTGGCAACTCTGTATCATAATGAAGTTAGTGGCTATAACTTTGCCGTCTTTATCTCTAAATATAGTTAAAATCAAATAAATTAATTAAATACTAAAATAATTAAAAAATAAAAATAAAAAAAAATCTGAAACTACCGGAAAACTTGTGGGTGAAGTTTTTCGGTAACTTCCGGAAAAGTTATTAACAAGTTTTCTGATAGTTTATTATTTCCGGAAAATTTGAAAAAAGTTTTCCGGCAAAAATGAAAATTTTGGCGCAATATATACGAGGGTATTAAGGTATTTTCACTAGCTTTTTGGAGTATAAAAATAATTGTGGGGTACATGGTCAAATTTTCTATATATATATATATATATAAACTCTAACACAGATTCATTAAATCACTTGGGTACTTCTAGTTTAGAAGAATCTATTAAACTGTTATATGCGGATCTCACTCTCCTACATCTGGACTAAACATATCAAAATATTATTTAAATCCTTAAAATTGACAAAAGTAGTGTAATTTCACGTGTTTACTAAAAATATATATAAAAAAAATTGATAAAAAATAAAAATCTAGAATAACTTTCTATGCCTCGGAACCAATTTAGAGATGTTCAGAAAATTTTCAAGTCACTCTATATTTATAAATCATTCAATCCAGACAAATCTATTTAAATTAGTTTATCTTAAAATAGTTAAAATAAAAAACAAATAAATTTTATAGACTTTTAAATATTTAAAGGGGTGAGAGTAGAAATGTAGCGGTATTTTGAAATCTAAGACCAGATTTTATTGGATCTGGCCCAATCTTTTTCTAGTTAATAAAAGTTTCATTTGATAAAGAAAAACAAAAAAAATTAAAAACCCTAGAGACGCAGCGGTTATATAGCTTAGTGAAATAGTTGTCCTATGCTCCACAAGAAAATCGCAAAGAAGCCGCATAAGCGGCAGAGTTACTGTACTCTGATTTGCTTTTCAATTTTTCATGGTTTTATTTGAGTAACCAATTCTACGCAATTTTGTTATTTTACATTGCATTTGAATGTTGAAATGCACCTTTTCATTTAATTTGATTGTATTCGTATGGTGCTTGGAACTTGGAATGGATGTGATGATAGTATTTGTCGCCCCAGTCTTAATTTGCACCACAAGGTGTAACATGGTGACTGACATTCTTATCTGATCCTCTTTTTTTTAGTGAATGTCACTAACTCTAGTGATCAGTGCAATAATTTTTTTATGATCCCAAATTTATCAAATTCTAGTTGTTTTTATTGTTTAATCTTTGATATATTACAAAATGCAATGAGATATGATGATATTTATCCATCAATTCTGCAATAGAGTGATGAATACTAACATGCACTACCATCTGATCTCTGCTTGCAATTGTTTTTGTTGTATTTTGTTTATCATTATGCTTAACTTTAGATTTTAATCAATTTGTAGGATTTAGGTCACCGTGATTCTTGAATTTGCGGATTAAACTTCTTATTCATTACTTGTTCTGTGTTTTTGGTTTAAAACATTGTGTTTATATTTGCCCATGGTATCTAATGTCCAGAGTCCGAACTTTATGTCTTGCTGTACCTGGACATCTCGTTTAAAGGGCATACAGTGAGATTTTACAGGTCTTGCGACACAGCGGCTTTCTCAATATAAGCCTTTTGTTACTATTTCCCTGTTTACATTTTGAAAAAGATTGAAATGTTTTTCAATTATTAGTTATGTAGGTAGTTCCCAGTAAGATGCTATCACGAACCTTTAGTATGACTGATTTGAACAGAACTTCGAAGATAAGTGAAATCAAAACAAATTAATCAGTTCCATAAATGTTCTATGTGTGAAACCTCATACCAAGTGTTGAATAAATAATAGAATCCAAATTTAAAAGGGAACTATAGCAGAACTAGCTTAACAAAATATTCACGTGTTTAGTACCTTATTCAGTTTGCTGCAATGTCAATGCTAGGTGTTTGTATCCATAAAATACAACTGCTGCATTACTGTGGTGCAGCAACTATGCAGAAAACACTTTGATGAGTTTATTTGTGAGTGAGAAGTTGGGAATTTTCCACTTATTCTGAGTCCGTCCTGATCTGATCAAGAGTGGCAGTAGACAGAGGTTGTGGCTCTCCAATGGAATCAAAATGTTGATGTTTGTGGTTAAGGCATTAACATATGGAGCATGAGGATGTTGTTCGTGTTTTTATGATATGAAAAAATATATTAGTCAATTTGCCAAGTGAAAAAGAATGCATGATTTAGGAACCCACCAAAAAATAAAGTTTCTGTTTTGAACATTTATGCAACTGTTAGTTTTTGTAATAGAATTGGCAACCCATCCGCCTAATAAACTATTTCTGCCACATGTGTTAGTGTGTTGCCAAATGCGACTATCAGCTTTTACAATAGAATTTGCAAGATTATGAACTTATCATCGTGCGAGTGTGATTCAATCAAACTCTATAACCAACAAAATCATGTAAGTTAGCATATATTATTGATATGTGAATAAATATACTTTTTTTATACGCCAAACTGAAATTTCATTGAAGTGAAACTTAACTAGTACAATTGAACTTTCATTGAAGTGAAACTTAACTAGTTCAATGAGCATGGTCAACCTGAAGCTGCTAAGAGTTTTACTTAGTTTTACTTAGTAATATCAAGCGATGAAGTTTAAATCTTCTGTGAAACAGCTACAAAATTGTTGACAATTAATCTACGTGCTGTTAATAATAATTTCTTATTTTTTAAATATTATTTTGTCTTAAATGCAGTTTTAGTCCTCATATTTTTAGTCCTCATATTTTAACTGAAACTGATTTTTAGTCTTCACGTTTTTAATTTCGCAATTTTAGTTCTCCTATTTTAATTGATTCATAATTTTGGTCCCTCCATTTTTAATTTCACAATTTTAGTCCCTATTTCTTAAAATTAAGACATTTTGTCCTAACTAGAGATTTTAATTAATAATTAGAGCTAGTAATTTAAATTACTATTAATAATGTTATCACAACTATATTATTGTTTATTTAAAAAAAAATTACTAGCTCTAATTATTAATTAAAATAACTATAGTATGAAATACGGGGTAAAAAATATATTTTTACTTTTTAAAAATTATTGTGATTCATTGTATATCTCTATTTATTTTATCAAATGTGTACATAGAATCACAATAATTTTTAAAAAGGTATAAATGTATTTTCAACCATCCCATTTTATTGTGTTTATTTTAATTAATAATCAGAGCTAGAGCTAGCAATAGTTTTAAAAATTATTTTTAAAAAATGAATAGTGAACTTTATTTTTCAAAAACATGAGCTACAATTTTTTTAAAAAAAATAAGTTCAAGTAGTCATTAAAAAAAATAATACAACGTCATCATTGACCAAATCAATATTAATTGTGAAATATATAAGTAGGACAAAATGTTTTAATTTTAAGAAATAGGGAGATCAAAATTGTGAAATTAAAAATAGAGACACCAAAATTAAGAATCAGTTAAAATAAGAGACTAAAATTGTGAAATTAGAAATAGGAGGACTAAAATTGTAAATCAACTAAAATAGAAAGAGTAAAATTGTAAAAAAAAAATTAGGACAAAATGTTTCAATTTAAAGAAATAGGGAGATTAAAATTGTGAAATTAAAAATAGAGACACCAAAATTAAGAATCAGTTAAAATAAGGGACTAAAATTGTGAAATTAGAAATAGGAGGACTAAAATTGCAAATCAACTAAAATAGAAAGAGTAAAATTATAAAATAAAAAATAAGAGAACAAAAATTACAAATCAGTTAAAATAGGAGGATTTAAACGCCTATTGTTTTTTAAAAAAGTTGAGATTGAATCTCACCTCATGGTGATGGAAACCCGTCGACATACATATGGAAAAATACAAATCTTAATGCAACCAATCTTCGCAATTTAAAAATCATTTGGTCATCTATCAGTTCCTAATCCAATGGTCTATATATCCAAGTGATTAGTTGCCAAAAGCCACGAAAAATTTACAAGCCACTTATGTAGGCTATTGGTGCATCATGTTGGATAGTGATTTGCAAGTTCATAATTCACATTATTATATAAAAGCTTTGTAAAATTAAGTACATTATTTGTGAGAATAATTTTGTACTGAAAGTGCGTATTCATTTCTTCTTCTGTGTTTGCAAAATTTGAGAAAATTTGGAGTAAAATAATTGAGGTAATGAAAAGTAAAAATTAGAGAATTAAAAATGAAATCAAATGTCAATTCGAATTTATACGTGTTTTATGTACCTTCCATGGTAGGCAAGCAAACAGTGTGCAAATTAGTGGTAGAGGTTTCATAGATTAGCTTTTGTCTTTGTGGAAAGTAAACTTACGATAAGCATCTAAATGAGGGCAAAGTGATGCCTAGCTTAATCTAATTCACAGTTAAATTATGAGGAAGTCAGTAGCTTACGCCCTACTGTCTAGACTCATAATTCAAGACTCAAGTTTCATTTCTCTAAAGAAATTTTAAGACTTGACGTGAGAAATAAATAGAGTTCTAAGACTTTATTTGTTTTACTCATAATTCAAGGCGTCAATTACGGTCTCATGAACAAATAAAGAGAAAAAACATGAATGTTAACGAGTGTCTTCTTAAATAGAAATACTATATTAAAAATATATTAAAAATTATATATTTAATTTTTTATTTGTAATGATATTCAGTCATACACTCTTGATTGTAGGTAATAATATAAAGGTTTAAATAATCAAGGAGAGTTAGAATTTCATTGGTGAATCTGAATTTGAACTGGAGAGAGCATTTTAGTATCCGACATATTTCAAATAAAATTATATCTAACGAAAGAAATTGTATATGAAACAAACAAAAAAAAGTTAAGAAGTTTTAACGTCCTGTTTATTTAATTTGTAATTTTAATTATCTTATTTGTTCAGTTGTAATTTTAATCCTTTAATTTTTTAACATATTTTTAGTCTATTAATTTTAAAAAATTTAAATATTTTATCCTACACCCAATTTACACGATGTGGTTACTAAATGAATTAATGTGAAAGTCATCTTATATTTATAGTTGTTTTTTAATTATTTAAAAGAAAACTCTAATAAATCTATAGTATATATAAAGCAGATGCAAAAAAATTATGTAGCCTACTTTTCTTCTAATTTTACTCTTTATTTAAATTATTTTGTTTACTATTTTATCAGTCTCTATTTTTTTAAATAACTATTCAATAATTGAATTCTAAAAAATACAATTTTTATTGATTAATATTCATGATTTTAATTATTTTATTCATGATTTTATTCTATATTATTGCTTAAATAAATATATTTTTGCTTAATAAAAAGGACAGGCCGACACATGTGAGAGTCCGTCCAGACGTTAGTCTAAAATAATTATTTTAGTTTTTATAAAATAAAACATATAGAAATAAATAAATAAAACAAAATCTAAAATTTAAAATTAATATTAAAAGAAAGTTAACTTGAAGAGCCTAACCCGTAAATATATACTAAAAGTCAACAACAAAGCTTCTCTTATTGATTTTTGGGTTAGAATGATTAATTATAACATTTTTTTAGATTATTTTAAAAAAATTATGAATAATTTATTCAATTATTAGAAACATTATATCTTTTACTTCACTTGTAAATTTACTATGACTAATTTTGATTGATTTTTGAATAAATTATCCACTACTCTTCAAAAGTAATTAATAATCTATTTAAATTAACTTATTTGAATTTATTTTATTGTAAAACTTTACGATTTTATAAAAATATCTTGATTTTGTTTTATTTTATATTATAAAAATAAATTATAATTAATATTTAGACAATATAAATTTATGTTATAAAGTGCTAAAGCTAAATAACTTATTTATCGAATAGTTAATTATCACCGAATGGTAACTATGTATTTCCCTATTTATAAATAGTTTTCATTGTGATTGTAATACTAATAATAGTTTTTTATTGTTATTTTTGTCTATATTTTTTTTAAAAATAATAACAATCATAATAAAATATAAAAAAAGAAAGATATTTAGTAAGCGTTTGGCTGCTTTATAAATGAAAAGACAGCGATCACGCGAATCTCGAGAGAAGAATAGGAAGATGACGCGTGTTAATAGTGAATGGACAAATGGTGCGATGTAAAAGGATTAGGGCACACGAGTTTGGTCAAAAGAGGACGCGTGGATAGTGGACGAATCCGTACATCTGTCACCATCTTAAAGGTACGGATAGTATTTTTTGTCGGTTAGTGGAGAGAGCTTCAATTCAATGTCCTTCGCAAAGGCTATCTGTCCCTCCACATGCCACCCATCACTTGCACGGATTAGGTGCTGTTCCTGAATTTCTATTTCTAACAAAATTACCAAAACTCAATTACCAAAATCACTATACCTTCAAACACTGTAAATTAAAACCAATTATATTACATGTATATTCACCTAATTTTTAAATAAACAATTCACTTAAGGTCTGATTGGTTGAGGATAAAATAAAAAAGACATAAAAAGAGAAGAGATAGTAACTTCCTCTTTTTTGAAATATAATGAAATAGAGAAGAAAGATTAAAAAATCATGGAATCCACCACTTTTTACTTTCTCCACAAAGTAACTCTCTATTGTTTTGTTAAAATTGAACATTAAATAATAATAATAATAATAATAATATTAATAATAATAATAATAATAATAATAATCTTCATTGTTTAAATTGATTTTTTTTAAATTAATTCAATCCATCAAAATTACAAGGAAATTGAACTAAGCTATTTGATAAAAAAAATCAATAAATTAATTTTGATAAAAGTCTTTAATTAAGTGTATTTTGATACTTTTAATTTCTCTTCACAACCAAACAAAACATTAGTTTTAAATAAACAATATTATTATT
Organism: Cicer chorassanicum; assembly: GCA_037974735.1. Taxonomy (NCBI): domain Eukaryota; kingdom Viridiplantae; phylum Streptophyta; class Magnoliopsida; order Fabales; family Fabaceae; genus Cicer; species Cicer chorassanicum. The sequence continues at coordinate 1,965,442 of JBBPBP010009779.1, forward strand.
ATTATTAT
>JBBPBP010009779.1:1990678-2001999 GCA_037974735.1 Cicer chorassanicum
TTAGATTTTTTTTTGATATTTTAAATTATTTTTTTTTTATTTTATTCCCAAGTTATAAATATCAAACATTGGTTTTATAAATTAAAAAAAATAAACACTTTTTATACAATAGTTATACACTTTTGGAAAATGACAAATTTTAAAATGAATTATGATTTACTATAAATCAATTTTAAAAAATACTTAAAATTTCAACGATCACGTACCATCTTTATATTCATTACGACAAAGAGAATCATAAACTACTATCTATGAAGAATATTATCGACCGTTATTATAATCTTCGATAATTTTTAAGTACTGATACACGATAGACAAATTATAAAGATGATTTAAAAAAAAATTCATCTTACAAAAGATTAAAAGTATTAAATATTTATAATTTAAGAAATTAAAATATGTAATGTATATAATGTTTAATATTTGTAGCTCAAAATAAAATTTGAGAGACTAAAATATCAACTTATCATAACTTAAAAGAAAAAACAAAGAAAGAAAAGTATGAAAGTGAAAACAATTTTGAGAAATGAAATTTAGAAAGAAAAAGAAAAGGAAGCAAACGTAAGTAGTGATATGGTTGGGCGATGAAATAACCAATAAGTGTGTGGGGCGCGTGGAGGAACCAAACAAGAAGGGGGCAAAGCAACTTCCCTTTACTTTCTCTTTCTCTCTCTCGAATACTTCTTCCGTTCTGCAATCTTCATACGTTGTTTCTTCTATTCTATCATCAACTTCCCCGGTTCTCCTCTCCTCGATCCAAACCCTAATTTTTCAACAGGGTTCGTTCTTTTTACTCACACCATCATTCCTTTTTATTACAATTTCAATTTTCTCATGATTGTTCATTTTGCTCTTCCAGGGAGATCGGCTGTCAATTCAATTGCTTTCATTATTTTCAACATATTCTAATAATCAATCAATCGATCATGTTTTCTCGGATTTTCGGTAAACCTAAACAGGAAGCCAATACTCTAACAACTTTAGACAAGTTAAATGAGGTAAAACTGCCAAATTTTTCGTTTATTGAATTGTGCATAGTGGATAAACGGAGCTTTTCACTCTTCAAACTAGTAGGTTATGATTATCTTTTAATTCGGAATAGGAGTATACTTTTTGTTTTTATTCCTTAATTGATACGCAACGTTATCGTTATTGTGGATGTTGGATATCAATTGTTCCATATTTCAATTTAGTTTTTTAGCTTATAGAAATAAGCTGAAAACAGCTGATGGACATGTCCATACACTATTGCCATAAGCTCCCTCGAATAGTCTCAGAGGGATGGATTTATGTCAATAGATAAGCTCAAATTGGTCAATCCAAACAGACCTTAACTTATTTGATTCATTATCTAAGGTACAGCCTCAGCATCAAAATGGTGGCTTTATTATCTGTTTTTTCTTACTAAATCCTCTCTTTTGTTCTATTCATAAAACTCTGTATTGCGTTTGTGTATTTTTTCTAAATATTATTCGATCCCGCAGTGATGAAGATGTGTAAAGTATTATTTGTTGTTTCTAGCAGTGAGTTTATAGTTTGAGGGAATTTTGTTATAATTTGAAATGTTTTTGTTACTTGAATTATGCAGACTCTTGAAATGCTAGAGAAAAAGGAGAAAGTGCTTCTGAAAAAGGCGGGGGCAGAAGTTGAAAAGGCCAAAGAATTCACTAGGGCCAAGAATAAAAGAGGTATGTAGCAAAACTTATGGATGCTTGTTTTACAGAATATCACTGGGACACAGTGTCTCCCTCCTCCTGACTTGCACTTATAGTTATGTTTATGTGGAGATTATTAATGTATGCTTTGGTCAAATTCAACTGGGCCTTCATTTGGAGGAAATGGCCCTTACATTACATCAAGATTGATTGCAATTGCCATTTTACTAGTTGTATTTTCCCTTGAGAATGTTATGATGGATGAGTGGTCATGAAGGCAAGACAGGAAAAGAAATAAAAGCACTCAAAGAAACTTGGGTAGCACCCACTGTAGAAAAGAGGGTATTGTTTCATCATATGTTGTTTGGACATGTGTAGAGAAGACCTATAGAAACAGTTAAGGATGGTAGATTAGATATAGGATAACTCAGTAGCTAGAGGTTGCGGGAGACCAAGGAAAACCTTCGGCCAAATCAAGAGTTTTGCATTTAAATATGTTAGGTTAATTGATTACGAAAGTTTGTTAGGTTGAGGGTCCCCATTTTATAAAATGTATATTGATAGAAAACATTGTCGACTATGTATAGCAGGTTTCATGGCTAACAATATCAATTTGCAGCTGAATCTGTAAAATTGATAATATCTGCCATCAGAGATAAATAAAGACTCGAGTGAAATTAGGAGTGACTCGGTGAGCATAGACAAGCTTTACCTGGACACTTTACGGTGCACTTTTTACTAAATTTCTATAATTATGCTTTACAACTGGACATTTTATAGCAAAACAAACTCAACACACACTCTCCCCTCTTTAGGAATCCATTATTAGTGGAGCAGATTAATGAGTTAATAATATATTAATTTCTTGCCAAACTTTCTTTTTGAATTTCTACGTATTGCAGCGGCAATACAATGTTTGAAGAGGAAGAGACTGTATGAACAGCAAATAGAGCAGCTTGGAAACTTCCAGTTGCGTATTCATGATCAGGTGTGAATGCAACTTCTTATTCAGTAGTTACAATCAATGTTTTCAAAACTGGACTGACCATTAAATTAAATTGGCCAAAAGAAAGTTTCAAGGCTGCTTAATTCAACTATTGCTTTACTGTTTTATATATTTGCAAATAGATATAGACACACACACACACACACACACACACTCACTCTTAAACCCGATCAGGAGCCAGGCCACCTGTCAGTTTTCTATCTTTTCTTGCAAAACATAGGCATTTGCCAATTCTCTCCTCAGATGGCTTTTATGCGATTTTCCTGCAAAAACATGGGCATTTCCCTTGAATGGATATTTTTCCCTGTGCTTTTGCACTGATGCTGCGCCTAACATAAATATAGAATCATATGAAAGTGCAAAAAAAAGTTTATATATGGATCTGTGTGTGTGACGCGTATAAATAAAGAAGAAAGAAAAAATATAGAACTAAAATTCTAGTATAAATAAATTGATTTATTACATTTCTAAGTATGTAACTAATAATAGACCCGTGCAATGGATGGGGAGACATTTGAAGATTATTAACCGAAGTAATTAATTAAAGATAATAAAAAAATTGATATCCTTAAACTATAAAATGAAAAGAAACAGTCAAACTCAAAACATATTAATGATATAACATTCTTCATTTGTTCCATTGGTGTGAGCTCTAGTTGTATATTATGGAGATAGAGATTAAAGTACTATACTAACATTAGTATGATTTCTAACATATATGAGTATCATATTCATATAGAATAAGTAGAAGGTGGGAGATTAATAGCCAAATCCCCTTGCATTACAAAGTATTATTTGTTTCATATGGGACAAATTAAGAAAATAAACAGAGTGTGTTGGTTATAAATTTGGAATAAAAAAATCATTGTTGTATTTTTTTAAGTTACCAGTTCAATCATTCGAACCGTGACTGGTTCATGCGGATTGACTGGTTGAATACCAGTGCTTCCATTTTTTCCACCAGTTTTTGAGGGCTGATTGGACCGATTGAAGGACCAGTTCTTATGTTTTCCCTGTTTGAGAAACCAGTTCAGTCTATTTCTGATAGCTATGAGTAACATGATTCAGTTTTTGAGTGCCATTTATATCTTATATCTTATGCTGGTGATATATATTACAGATGATAATGTTGGAAGGTGCCAAGGCAACTACAGAAACTGTAGATGCATTGCGAACTGGAGCGGCTACTATGAAGGCTATGCAAAAAGCAACGTATATAAGCTCTATATTTTATTTGCCTATGCTTGTTTTAAACCTGAAAAATTTATCATATTTTTGTGATGTGGAAAATTTTCTTCATGTATGTAACTCCTCCTTAATGTTACTGATTGTGACATTGTTGAGTTGCAATATTATCTTTTTCAGGAATATTGATGACGTTGACAAGACCATGGATGAGATCAATGAACAGACTGAGAACATGAAACAGATTCAGGAAGCTTTGTCTGCTCCAATTGGTGCAGCTGCTGATTTTGATGAGGTCATCTTCTCAAATAATATTTTTATTTGCACTCTGCTACTGAAATTTTATCTTCTGATTGATTTGTTATGGAGCATTTATGTATATGTATTATGTGATGTATTTGGTCTGCATTCTGAATTTGTTTGCCATTCAGGATGAATTGGAAGCAGAACTTGAAGAGCTAGAGGGTGCTGAGTTGGAAGAACAGCTTCTACAGCCTGCAACTACAGCTCCAGCAGCCCAGGTGCATGTCCCAGCTGGGCGGCTACCTACTCGTCCGGTGCCTGCGAAGCCCACTCCTGAGGAAGATGAATTGGCAGCTTTGCAGGCTGAGATGGCACTTTGAGCAGGTCCCTTTTCTCAGCTGCGACACTATTGATTTAAGGTTTCTATGCATTAATGTAGCAGTTGAATGGTTTGTGTATTCTTGTTTGATGTCAACGTTTGCACAGTTGAATTCTGTTGTATGATAATATTTTGAAATGAATTTCCTGAAGCCGCTTGGTAGAAAAAATATGCCTATCTTGTTTTAAGCAGTTCTTATTATTGATTTTGCTGCTGGCTTTTGCTAGGCCGGATTTTGCAGGCATTGATTAGTATGATACGGGGCAGATAAAGAGTTGTAACCAGTGACACGGAGAATTCTGCCTCCTCGCACCATCACTTATCTTTGTGAAATTATTGAACAGAGGATGTACATAGAGGTTATAAAAATTGAAAGTTACTTTTGCGTTTGATCTCACCCTATTAGATGTTTGTTGTTGCGAATGTTGAAAACTGCGCCTGCAGTCTGCACTACACCTAAAAAGATCACTACACTTATGTTGTTCTTGTCAAGTATTGATGGTGGAATTGGATCCACATGATATTGTTAGGTGAAATTGGTGTTTATCTTTATCCTCTAAGATTGTAAATAGATGGACACTATCAAAAGTTCTGAGTACTAGCGAGGAAAGAGATATATAATTTAAATGTTGTTTTCATTTAAACATCAAAGTAGAAATTCATATATAGCTAGAGCACTAGGGGGTACTCAACCTAAATTCAGCTTAGAGAAAATATAGTTTGGAAAAGGAAAAATAGCATAAAAAAGATCACTCATGGAATAGACATTGGCTTCCCGTTTGTGGTATCTAAAAACCACTTATTAGAACGAACTTCGATAAAATCAATTGTTTGAGAGACACTATCACTTCCAAGATTGAGAATACCCACTCATTTCTTGCAGCACAAATAATTGAATGTCAAATTAAACATCAAAAACAGTTTTTGCAAGTCATTTGACATGACAATAATCATTTCAAGCAAATGACACACCTCATACCAAACAAAGAAGGATAACTGACATTTAATAAATAAATGTAGTTTTAATTCCTAAATACCCGAGCACCAGTACACAATGAGTAGCATTAACATCAGCAATGACCTTTCTTCTATACAGATTAAGCCTAGTTGGGAGCATTCTCAACGCCAATTGCCAAGCAAAAGTTATCTTAGAAGGTGCCAAACTATTTTTAGTCACTTGAAATGCATCTCCAGTACCTATTCGTTAGATTATTTAATGATTTGTTTTGGGAGATGAGGCACTTAGACTGTAAAAAATGTCTCATAACTGATTTGAATGAGTATCTTGTGATTACAACGTAAGAACCTTGAACCTTGAAACGTTCAATTTAGGTTGAAATTAGGGCATGACATAATCGAGAGTAATTATTTTTTTCGTTTGGTTTATTGAGGAATGACTTGGAGAAGAAAAATTTAGAGTTTGATTTGTTTGAGATGTTCAATTTTCAAATACAAGTTCAATCCACCACTTATCAATTCATTTGATTATTTATTTATTTTGGTAAATGAGACAGGAGTAAAATAATAAGTTCGTCTGCCAGCGTAGAGTGACGTAAAAGTGAGTTGTCAGCGTAGAGTGTAGAGTGACGTAAAAAGTGAATTTTTTGGAGTTCAGAGTTGTGTCAAGTTGTAATCACGGTTCAAGGAGCAATACTTTCATAATTTAATAATAATAAATTTATAACCATTACATTTTTTTTATTAATTTATTAATAATAATAAATTTATATCAGTTACATTTTTTATTATTTTATTAATAATAATAAATTTATGACTGTTACCCTATTATTATTATTTACTTTTATCATTTTTAATTATTTATTTTATGTATTTTAATATTTAATTTTTATTATTGTTATAAAAATTTAAGTTCAATTTTATTTTAAATTTAAATTAAAATAATATATAATAATATTAATTGAAATATTTAAATTAATATTTTAAGTTGTAATAAAATTAAATATAATTAAAATATTAATGTATAAATTAAAATTGTGGGACCTAATATGATTTTGTTTATGGTACAATAGACCCTATTTAATGAACTGAATTAAAAAATAAATGAGTTGCTTAGAGATAATGTCGCACAGTAGACTCAATAAAACCATATTGAATTCAAAATTCCTCAAATGATTTTAGCGTGGCATCCTGCGATTACAATGTTAGAACCCAGAAACGTTCAATTTAGGTTGACTGTATGGCAGGACATAATCATTATTAATATTATTTTTTTGGTTTGGTTTATTGAGGAATGACTTAGAGAAGAAAAATTTATATAGTTTGTTTCAAATGTTCGATTTTTTATGAAACAGTTTGTCCTTCGGAACAAACTAAATGGTAGAAACATAGGTTACATTAAATTAATTAGTAAAATAAAAAATTAATAAATCATTACAATGTTGCATATTAATTATCAAACAAATACTAAATTTTATTAATGCGATTTAATTTAAAAGTAAAAAAAATTCAATTCAATTGTTTTCACAAAAAAGATCTAAGCATTCAATAAAATGAAATTTTGTTCAACTTATTTCTTTGCCAATAAATCCGTTCAGAAATTCCTACCCTTTTCCAATTTCAACTCAAACACGCAATCAATTTGCACATTACCAGTTTACCACATCTGTGATTGCAATGTTCGACCCCCCTTGAGGCCTTGACAAGCTCAATAGTATGAAGAGACTCAAAAGTAACTCCTGTATCTTGATATATCATAGCTTGCAATCAAAATTGACCATTTATCATTCATTATTCATCATTATAGCATAAATACGATATATACATTAATCAATATCATGAGCAATGTTAAAAGACGGACAAGGTTAAAAAATACAGATAACCAAGTGCATCAATGTTTCACAACAGCACAAGTGTAAGGCCCGGCTGTCAACTTTCTGAGAATAGCCACTTCTAAAAGAGTGACAGACATCCCAGGAGAGAGATGTTTTTGCGTTGTTCAATTTTTATCACCTATATATATACAGTCTTGTCTATTTAATAATTTCACAAAATATAAGCGACCACGAGGTTGTGCAGAATTCTCCATGACACTGTTCCAAATCTTTAGAGGTCACATATTATGCACATCAATGCCTGCAAAGTTCTGGTTTAATCAAACCCAATAGCAAAATTGTTATGAACTGCATAAAGTAAGATAGTAAAACTTTTTTCTGACAAGCAACTTAAAACATTCAACCAAATTGCGATCATATAAATTAACTCAACTGTGCAAAGGGGGCTATCAAACATGAAACTGGTGCATACACAAATCACTCAACTGCTACATTTAATTGAAATACTAATCCAACCAAAACAGATTAAGGCATATGTGCTTGTTTGGTTTCGCGGTAGAATTGGCAAAATTACGGCAAGCCACCGTGGAACCAAACATGTGGATTAGTGTGGCAGCAGAGATAAGAAACGGAACCTGCTCAAAGTGCCATCTCAGCCTGCAAAGCTGCCAATTCATCCTCCTCAGCAGTGGGTTTCACAGACACAGGGCGGGTAGGTTGCCGCCCAGCTGGGGCATGCATTGGGGCTTCTGGAGCTGTAGTTGCAGGCTGAAGAAGCTGTTCTTCCAACTCGGCACCCTCTAGCTCTTCAAGTTCTGCTTCCAATTCATCCTGAAATGGAAAACAAAATCAGTCTACTGCCTAGGTATTATCATACAATACATATGTCAATGTTCAATAACAATTCAATCTGAAAAATAAAATGATTCCATTTAAAAAAATATCTCTCCGGCATAGAGTAAAAATAAAATTCAGTTGAGAAGATGACCTCATCAAAGTCAGCAGCTGCACCAATTGGAGCTGACAATGCTTCCTGAATCTGTTTCATGTTCTCAGTTTGTTCATTAATCTCATCCATGGTCTTGTCAACATCATCAATATTCCTGAGAAAAATATTGCAACCCAACAATGTAACCATTAGCAACTTATCAAGAGCAAGATAATTAAATAACAACAGCTACATGCATTAAAAAATTTCCATATCCCAATATACAGCACTTCTCAGGTTTTAAAACAACAAGCATAAAAGAGAGGTAAAACATAGAAGAGTATATCAACAATGAAAATATTATAAACAGTGCTACGCACGTTGCTTTTTGCATAGCCTTCATTGCAGATGCTCCAGTTCTCAAAGCATCGACCGTGTCTGTAGTTGCCTTGGCTCCTTCCAACATTATCATCTGTAACACATATTACAAGCATATGATAAAAATGATACTTCAAAAACTGAATCACGCTGCACCCAAAGCTGTAAAAAGTAAAATACAGAGTACTAAACTAGAACAGCCAATTAGACTGGGAAGACTTATAACTAATTAACTAGTCCTCTAACTGCTCCAATCAACCTTTAAAAGCAGGTAAAATAATGGATGAACTGATCAAGACTCATGAACCAGTCAACCTGTGTCAGTCCATCATTTTTTCAAATGATTGAACTGGTGCATCTTTATAGCTTTTTCTAGAAAAAAAATTGACAATGGTTATTTGGTTCCCAATTTATAACCAAAACTAGGCATCTCCTTAAATTTTTTCAAATGTGAGACAAATAGGTATTATAAAACAGTAACTGATGAAAAGTTTAATTTTTTTCTTCTACTTCTATATATTAAACATGAAACTAGTGCAGTTAGAAAATCATAAAAATATAATATAATTCATAACATCTGAGGTAATATTTAGAAGCAAGGGATTTTTTTTCAATTTTTTCTCTCTCCCTGTGACATTTTCTTTCTTTCTTCTTACACATTTGTGATATCCATCTCATACTGGTGATTGATGTTGTATTTGACTTAGATATGTAACACAAATAAAAACAGCCTGTGCACACGAGTGTCTCAAGTAAGAGGGTCAATTTGCATGAAGGTGAGAAGAGTAAATCATGTCCCCTAACCGTAAACGTTCATTATTTGATAAAACAATAAATTAACTTCTAATATTGACCATCCACTTCAAACCCGATTGAAATTCACAACTTTAAGGGTATGCGTTGGATTGATGGAAAATGATGGAAAGTAGTGGAATCATATAGGTTTTATACTTTGGATTGTTCAAAATAAGATGGAATGGAAGGAACATTGAAGGAATGGATTCCATCTCATTTCATCCAATACCCCACTTTTCCTTGCCCGTCAATTAAGGGAGAATGGGATAAAAAGTTTTTTTCTCCATTCTATCATTAAAATATCAAAACAATGGTGTATAGGATGGTGACTTATTTCATTCCATCCCACTTAATTCTATCTTATTCTTCTTCATTTCATTTTCTATTCGATATCCAAACATAGCCTAAGCCTTTCTTTTTAATGGTATAATAGCTAGTTTTGTTTGGAAAGTAATAGCTGTAACTAGTAACTACTGTATACAAAGTTGCACTAACACACCTGGTCATGTATACGCAACTGGAAGTTTCCAAGCTGCTCTATTTGCTGTTCATATAGCCTCTTCCTCTTCAAACACTGTATTGCCGCTGCATGAGGGAAAAATTCAAAAAACAAGTCATAATATATCAATATATCAACCCATGAAGCAGCGCCAGTAATAATGGGATTCCTAATAAGGGATGGTTGCTTGTGTGTGAAGATTCATTTCCTTTTTGGATAACATGCGTGTACTGTGTAGCTAAACTTTATACATTGAAATAAGCAAAAGCAAAAAGTGCATCAATTATTGCAAGAGGAAGGGGATTCACACCAAGCTACATTCAGTGAAGATTCATACTCAAGCTTTGCAACCCCGAGCTTTTTTATTTTTAATATGAAAAATGAATAAAAAATATGAAAGTGTATATTAATTTCAGTCAATTATTTTTTTGAAAAAAAAAACATGTTTCCCATGCGCCACTATGCTAAAAGTTAAAAGTAATGAAAAAAGAGATTGAAAACTTAGTTGCTAATGGCTGAATCGGTTAAGTATCCAAAAAAGGAGTAATTTGGTGCTATAAAGGTTATTCTATGGCAGATAGAGAAGAATCAAATTCAATGTGGAAGTATTCTAAGCAGTCATGCATTTGCAAGAGGCTGTTGTGATAATTTTGGTGAGTTGAATTGTCAATCATTCAATAATAGATTAATATTTCATCATTGTATTTGGTACAACAGCCTAGATAAAGTAATAGAATGAAAATAAATTGTTCAATGACAGAAGTGGGTGCAACAGCAGTGGCTGCAGTGGTAATGGTAGTGAAGGATAAATTTGTTAATTTAAGAAAATACATCGGGTAAGAAGGTGATTGCAATCATTGTTGATATAACAGAATAGCCATTTGCTCTAATGGAAGTTCCATCCACTTTGAAGGGACTGTACACTTATTCAATGAACGGCCTTTCACATTCCAATGTAATCACAGAACAATCTTTTAGCTCATTCCAACTCCCAACACCCTGATTCAAGCAAAGTGTGAATGGGACTCAAGTCTCTTTTGACAAACTTGACACATTATTCGCAATGATACTATCATAATTTAAAAAATCTAACCAAAGCATACATTTATATAATATCAACAGTAACAGAAATAACGGGGAAAGTAGGGAGGGAGTATAACATGCATCCATGAGTATTGCTACTTACCCCTTTTATTCTTTGCCCTTGTGAATTCTTTGGCTTTTTCAACTTCTGCTGCAGTCTTTTTAAGGAGCACTTTCTCCTTTTTCTCTAGCATTTCAAGTGTCTACATGATCCAAGGAACAAAAACATTCAAAATGAGAAAATCTTCCCCCAAACAGTAAACTGCTGCTAGAAACATCCAATAAAACTCATACACACATCTATCAGTACATGATCAAACACTGTTCAAATAAAATACAAAATTACAGAACAATGCATAGGATTTCACAGCAAAAAAA